>JBBPDA010038643.1:0-14569 GCA_037974385.1 Arnoldichthys spilopterus
ACTGAGGTACCCTTGAGCAAGGTACCGCCCCACTACACTGCTCCCCGGGCGCTGCTGGTAGCTGCCCGCTGCTCCACGTGTCGAGGTTGCATGTTGTTGTGGTGCTTGAGTGTGTTCACAATGACAGTCACTTTCACTTCTCTTTTTCTCTCTCTCCTTTTCGCTCTGTCTCTCCTCTCTCTCCTTTTCTCTCTCTCTCCTCTCTCTCTCCTTTTTAAAAACATTTGATATCTGCAAAATGGTGACATTGTCCCAGTCAAAGGCCCTCTTGAAAGTTGTCAAGAATAAAAAATGACCACCAGTTTCAGTAAGTGTACCATACTTACTGAAACTGGTGGTAAGTTTTTATTCTTGACAACTTTCAAGAAGGTCTTTGATGCTGAAGTATGTGGAGTCATCATGTCTATCTAAATAACTCCTAATGCCTTCAAAAAGAGTTTGTGGATGCAGGGAAGTTTGGCAAGGGATTTTAAAACATCTCCAAATTATTTGACCTGAATAATTTCTCTGTGGAAATCAAATCGTGGATTTCAAATGACTGAGAGCAAATTCAGCCTGAGAGCAGACAATTTGATGCAATTTGATGCCAAAAAAGTAATCACAGGATTAGAATGTAACTCTTGCAGCTGTTAATGTGTAGGCGGCTCCTTCTACAATCAAAAAGAGATTGGACAAAGTTGTTCTTTATGGGAGGCAAGCTGGAAAAAACAAATTCCACTACAGTTTGACACGGAATATGTAGTCGGAGACCAGGCCTTTTAGAATAATGCAGATAATGGTACATGTTTGGTGTTGACCAAAGGCAGCTTTTCCGGAGGAGAACCTCCCACCCACTGTGAAGCATGGTGGTGAATTGTATTGGTTCAGGGTTGCTTTGCTGTCTTGAGTACTGCACTGCCTAGTCTTTAATTCAGTCAAGAATTCTGCATCATATCAAAGTGCTTGAAGATAATATGGGTCCATCTGTCTAAAAGCTGAAGTTTAACTGGTGAATACAATGATCCCAAGCGCACTTAAAAGCCCGTGTTCCATGGGAGTACAACTGACGTAGCCGCCACCAAAAAGATGTTTTGACACATCACGTGCCTCAGAACATGCTCACCTTCACCCTCCCAGCGTTGGGACTGCCCCATGCTCCACTGAACTGATTGAAAGTCATTGTGGCATCACCTGTACAAAAGGAACTGCTGCTGCCTCTTTAATGCAAGATTATTATTTATATATATATATATAAATTGTGTGTCATGAGGAGTTTGGATTCCCCTTCTTGGGAGCCTTGGTTCCTCCCAAGATTTCTTCCTACTGCTTACCGAGTGTTTCCTTGCCTCTGCCACCTTTGACTCGCTCATTAGGGGCTCTGACCTGGATTTTGTAAAGCTGCTTGGTCCTGTCAGTTGTAAAAAATGCTATAAATAAAATGTACTTGTTGATGGTGTCCTGTGATGGGTGTCTGAGCTAGTGGGTGAAAGTGGAGATGACCCAATTGGGGAGAAAATTGTGGAGAGGGAATACCTTTCAGTGGCCAGAAGAATGATACCTGTGTATATGTGTCTGGCACTAGGTCACTGATCACCATCTTGATTTGAGGAGGATCGCTGAGATCACATCCTCTTACCTGTTATACCCAGACTGTGTATGTGTGCATTCGTATGTGACTGAGCAGGCACTTTTTCTTCATAATGTTCCGGTAACCACTAAGAGATGTATGCAGGAAACACAGACTTCCAATTTGCTTTCCTGCACCAGCATATGGTGTTCGCTTGACAACCAGCTTGACGGCCATATTTAAAGCCATGAATCCATATTTGCTCCACGTATCAAAATCTCCTCTCGGCTCCAGCTGTCTGCTGCTCTCTCGCGTCATGATTGCATTAGGAGCAGTGATCGCTAAATAAAGGCCTTAATTGGAGAGTAGCACTTGCACAGATTGTAATGGATGAAGCCAGACTTGTGACTGACAGTCCAATAGCATGGGTGGGAGACGTCCTAACAGGCTTGCACTTTGGTAATTGCGATGGGTTTCAGTTGGCCTTGTCTGCTGTTAATTAGAGCAGTGAAACAGACCCTGGTAATTTTATTATTTATTTATTATAATCGCGTTTCATTAGACCTTTGCCCCTTGCATCTGTGTGCCTGTGATTTTTTTAAAAATCTACTCCATGTTGACCTTGCACTTTTGCTGTTTTCCTTTGCAGAAGACAGATCTGCAAGTTTGCGTTTGATGTTCCTAGTCTTTCACAACAGTCATCGTCCTTGCCTGCTCGTGCGAATTTAATTCCCCCTTTACTGCAGCACCTAGCTTCAATACATCCTCTCTGTTCTTCTGATGTTCACGCCGTATCGCTTACAGCTGCTCGAGATGGGCGTATGCGTAAAGGAAAAGGTGAAAATCAGCCACGTGGTTTTCAAACGCTGCCGATCTCGTCTTTGAGCGACGTTCCTTTCTTATCGAAAGCAGATAAAGATGTTCCTCTCGGGCTCTCGCCAACGCATTATCATGGCACATTCCAATCAAAAAGATGTGGGATATCATGCAAGCCTGGAGAATTGATAAGCCACAGGGGAAGACGTCCAAGCCTTTCGTGGTATCTTTGCCAGTGTTTGAGTAATGGAGCCGCAGCTCTCTAAGCTCCAGAAGGAACTATCAGAATAGTTATTAGCAGAGGCACTGCTGTGATTCCGCTCTTCCAGGGTTTGTTCAAGCTGAGCATTGGAACGGCTTTATCTAGTTTGTCGTGACTGGTATGATCTGTAGATTGTTTTGAGACCCTGTCGGAGGCATGTAAAGCCCTCTTGAGCTGGTGTTGGCTTTTGGTTCTTCAGATGAAATCTCTACGTAAACCAGGCCTAGTTCTAAAGTCTCATGTGCATGTTCTCTCTGTAATGTAGCACAGTGTCGTTTGGTTGATTTATAAGAGAACGCTTTAGAATGTACACCATGTCCAAAAGTCAGAAGACTAATATTTATTCTGAATTTAAGGGCATTGGGAGTAAGTTTGCATGCTGCCCTCCCATTTGATGCAGTAATGCCCTCTACTCTTTGGGAAGGTTTTTACATGATGTTGGAAAAGCAACTTGTGGATCTGCGAGAGGATCATGGGCACCCAAGGCTTTCTGATGCATCTGGAGAGTGAAGGCTTGACCCTCTGGTCTAATCCCACAGAAGAACTACTGTGGTTTAAAAAGTAAACACAGTGCAGGAGCATGAGTGGACGTACTCAGTATCAGGCCGATGTTGTTGATGTTATGACTGACTGATGTAACTCATGAAATGACTGGAGTATCAGTGATGGGTGTCTGAACATTTTCATTCTTCAGACAGTCATGGTTGTTTGGTAACATGAGACCTACCTTTGGTAACCTACAAAACAAACTTTATTTCTTGGCAGAAGAATGTTTAAATTATTAATTATTAAAGTGTTTTGCCACATCTGGTCGTTTGAAACATCAGTGAGCTACCTGAGGCCAATACTTCTCATTAATCTTGATAAAATCACTGAACCAAACAGCATCTTATTGCGTTAGTTTAAGAGTGGTAAATAAGTGTGTACCCACTCAAGGCCTGGCTTCCTTAGACTGTTCCCAAGTACCATTGTACCCCTTCCTCCCTGCCCCAATGGCCTGTGCTTCTATTGTGCTTAATGTTCTGAACCTGTCCATGCTTACATCACATTATTTATTGCTCAGTGGGCTTGCAGGTCCAATGTCCTCTGTTATCAGATGGCCTTGCCAATTATGACCTCTAAGCATTAGGTTAGCTGTTTGGTTTAAGGCCGGCTATGTTGTTGATGGCAACAAACATTTTCATCCTGTGACCTGCCAGACTTAAGGAAGTGCATCATGTACCTTTTAAGATATTTAAGTTTCTTTAGCTTCCCACAATATTTAGTGGTTCTTTGATGTGCAAAATAATTTAGATGGTCACACATTTTACCAGGTATCATAGTTCGTTTGTGTGTTATCTGCTTGTTCCTGTATGCTCTTGTTTGCCTGGGTTGCACTGCACCTGTCATAGACCGAAATGATCCCTCAAGATGTTTGTCAAATACAGTTATACTAGTACAACGTGTAGTGAAATGTAGCCCTGAACACTCCCAACAATGAGTGCAATGACTTAACTAAGTAAGAGTAAAAAAAAAAAGTAAGTATATTAAGAGAAATAACACAGTATATACACAATACATACACAAATGAATTTGTAAAGGTATAACAAGTTTGCAAGGTGAGCTATAGGAATGTCATACATAGAAACGAATAGGCAGTTGAATTTAAATACAGTATGTGTATTTTATTTATTTATTTACTTAATATAAAAATAAATAAAATAAACCAATAATGTGTGTGTGTGTGTGTGTGTGTGTGTGTGTGTGTGTTTGTCAAAGTGCAGACTAGCCTACTGTGCGAATGGCAATGTGCAAATAGATCAGTTGTTCTAGGCAATGCAAAGCAGTGGTTTGTCTGCATAACAGTTGCCTATACAGGGTTGCATTACAGTAGTGGAGTAAGGTGAATAGTCCAGGTGTGTCCTACTGAATGTGAGGCGTGTCCTGATTTAGGAGCCCTATGACCTGAGGGTAAAAACTTCTTCTCTGGAGTTTCTCTTTTCTGGTCATAAGGCTTCAGAACTCTCAGGTGGATCAGACAGTTAGTCCTGTCCTGGAAGTCGCTTTGGATAAAAGCGTCAGCCAAATGAATAAGTGTAAATGTAAGTTAATGGGGTTGGAAGTTGATGATTGACAGCTCTTGTCCTGAAACGCTTGCTGTAAATGTCCTGCAGGTAGGGTAGATCAGATCTGCGGCTTTGATCACTTGCTGCAGGGCTTTACGGCCTTGAACAGCACAGTTACCAAACCATATTGTGATGCTCATGGTTAGGATGCTCTGTGTAAGCTAAGGCAATTAAGTGAGACCGTGGTGGTTAAGTTCTGAGCCTGGACACAGCTGGCGATCACACTTGATGTGTTCTGTGTCCAACTCGACCATGCCCAAGAATATCTGTTCAAGTGTGGATAGAGTGATCATTGGTCAAACGAGACAGACACTGATTGCCTAGTGTGAGTGCACCCTAAGCCTTTAGACAATACTGAGTTCTAAGGGAGTAAATAAAGGTGCTGAATATTAATAAAGGAAATGGATGTTAATATAATAAGTTAATACTATTTGAAGTATTTGGGCCTACGTTTTAGTCTCACGCTCTCACTCACTCTCTCACACCCCCCAACCCCCCTTTTTTTGCGTGTGTGCGTATAGAATGTTTAAAGAAATCTTAAGGCCGCGTAGACCGATCCAGTTGGGAACTTGATGTACCATTCCTAAAAGCAAGAAGAAGTCAGTATTGATCCCATCTCCTCTCCTTTTACTCCCCCCTCCCCAAACCTCAGTGGCATCAATGCCTTTCAGCTTCCTTTCACCCGCAGTCAGCCAATGGCTGAGACTAAGCAGAAAAACCTCTAGGAATCACACTCCAATGAGCTTTGCTTCATTTGGAATGCTTGGCAAGTGGGACGTTAGTACTTCAGCAGTAAAAAGGAGAAACAAGGAGCGGGCAGGGCTGCAGTCTGAAAGTGTGGACCCCAGAGGCGCTGATGGAATTGAATAGGCTGATGCTGAACAGCTCAAGAAAACTTGTTTGGACTCAAAGTG
Source organism: Arnoldichthys spilopterus (assembly GCA_037974385.1). Taxonomy (NCBI): domain Eukaryota; kingdom Metazoa; phylum Chordata; class Actinopteri; order Characiformes; family Lepidarchidae; genus Arnoldichthys; species Arnoldichthys spilopterus. Next base: position 5,644 of record JBBPDA010038643.1, read on the forward strand.
CTGAGAGGCTGAGCCAGGGAACTCCAGGGACTCATTTACATCTCCGCGTCTAAAAGGCCCACCAGAGCGTTTATGAAATGAAAACATTGGGGGCTGAAAGTATGTTTTTTATTTATTTATTTTTTTATATAAAATCCTGGAATGGGCATCCCTTTCCCCAGAGTAATTATTCACTATATGGCTTTTCTCCCTTTATTGTCTTTCTGTTTTGTCACCTTGTTGCAATCAGCAGACAGGGTCATGTGGCACAGCTCTTTAAGTTAAAGGCATTAAATTAAAGACTGCGCCTTTTGGATGAAGTCCTCAGCTGTTCTGAGCCGCTTTGCTGCACAAGATGACGTCTCACTAATGTAGCCCATTACAGTGATGTGGTGTTTTGAATTAGTAACTGAGGAGGACGCATGTCTGGAGCTGAAGCGTGACTGAGGAGCGTAGTCCATCACTTTAGAGCTTAAGAATATTTGTCTGAACCTGATGGGACCCAACTTCTTATGGCAGGTGTGTCCGACCTCTTTCGTTGTCTTAATGTTTCTTGGTGGAGGGTTAAAATTTCACCTTCTCACAGCCTGCCTCCTACTTCTTACAGATTTTACCCTGTACCCCCCCCCTTTTTAGTTTTTCTTATGTAATTCTTCCTCTGTGTGTCAGTTACTGTAAACCACATTTTAATCTGCTATGCTGGACTCAGTCACTTGAACATAGATCAAGGCCTACAAGGACTTTCATGAGGGGGGACAATGGTGCATTATGAGGAATTTAGAAAGCATTGCTTGCTTAAAAAAAATTAAATAAAATAAAATGTAATAAAAATATTTAATTATATTAAAAAATTATGATGAACTGACTTTTACTGATTAGAGCAAAAACATGTTTGAATAGTGATGGTTATTTAGCAAGTTGGTTGCAGGTCTGTTTCTGAAATTTGGTTCAGGACAAGTTTGGACTCTTGATGAGGTTCGTTTTGGGTTAAGGCTCAGAACTGCTTCAGACTCAGTTTAGCTCTCTAGTTTCACACTGGTGTGGTTTGGGAGCAGTTCAAACTCCATGCTTTTTCAACAGGCTTGAAGTTTCTTAGGTTGTAGAGGTTGGGGGTAAAAAATTTATATATATGCTATATTAAAACTATTTTATTGCATGACTTTACTCTCCCAGCAAGAAGAGGAACTAAGTCCAGCTCCGTATTTTTCCCACAAAGTCAAGCACCCATGTATGGCACAGTGAAAATAGTGTTGTCTGACACCCATGAAAGGTTTGTCCTTCAGTATAGTGAGATTTTTGCTGGTAATTTAAGCAAATACTCTGAACAACCCTGTATTTTGACTCGCTTACAATCACATCTTTGCCGAGTATCCGCATTTATTTAATATTGAATGAGATGTATGCAAGGTGAGAAGTAACAATATTAAAAAAATAATCTATTTAAAAAATACTGAAATAATTGATTACAATTATTTAGACGTTTAATATTGTTGCTTGTCACCCTCCATAGAAATGTGTTTAACATACTTTTGGTATGTCTACTCTGACATTGCTTCTGAAGTTCCCAAGCACTATTACACATTTAATTTCAAGTATTTTAGGGTACATGTTTCAATAAAAGTCTTTCACTCACTCTGTCAACTTCTGATCAGTAGTGGACATAATGTCCTGGTCAACAAAGACACGGAAGGATGGAACAGTATAGTTGTGTACAGCAGGATTTCTGTTCTTCCTTTAATGAACATGTAAATGAGCGGAAACTGAATATTACTTAGCAGGTACATCTCTCCAGCAGAATTTGCATTCCAGCCTTCGAGTTAGGGTCATTAATTCCGAAGATTCATTTAATAAAGTGAACTGATTCTGCTTAAAATGCACCAAACAGGTTAAACAGGAATGATTGCTTATGATTATCACTTACTTTTTAATGCATGCGTCTGCTGATGCCTAGCCAATGAGGCATGTTCACCTCTACTCTTAGAGAAGGGAACGAACGCGTACGCTTGCCTGTTTGCACGGATATGTCTGTGTAAATAATTGTTTACTACATTTATTTGTTTATAATTTGTGAAAAATCGAATTTAATTTAGAATTCTTTCCTTAAAAGAAAAATCACAGTGCCTATGCCTTACACTGCAGGAAACTGGAGCCAGTCCCAGCTGACTATGGGCCCCAAGGTGCGGTTCAACACAGGACAGGAGGCCAACCCATCGCAGGGCAACACATAGACAGACAACCATTCGAAAACACACTGACACCTATGGGCTGGAAGGAGGAAACCCACATAAACACAGAGCTTGCAGACTCCACACAGAAAGGCACCAATGGCCGACCTACGAATCGAACCCAGGACCTTCTTGCTGTGAAGGTGACCCCACTAAGCACTGGACCATCATGCTTTTGTTTGTTTATTTATTTATCCATCCATCTATATCTCTATCCATCCCAGGAACCAGCAGTGATTATGGCCAGTAACAGGTTTAGGATCCTGCAGCTGGCTGCAAAAGAATGATGTTTACCTACATTTATTCATTTGGCTGACGCTTTTATCCAAAGCAACTTCCAAGAGGTGGAGCAGTGTAGTTGCACAGAACTTTTCTCAAGGGTACCCAAGTGGTGCCCAGGCTGGGACTTGAACCTGCAACCTTCACATCCCAAGCACAATGTCTTAACCACTAGGCCACCACTGCCCTACCCATCAACCCCCCTCCCCCCAAACCAACACAGACTTGTTTTTTGCCTTTTTTGTCCTATAACTAAAACACTCATCATGCATTACACAAATACAAATACACCATAAACCACTTTGAACCTTTCTCTAACTAATTTTGCTAAAAAAAATTATTTGCCAGTTGCATGTGACCCATCAAGGGTCTGCAGTTTTTCTAGCATGCGCCCTAATTTGGTACATTTGCTATCCCAGCAGGAAGAGTAATAAAGTTCGGCTCTGTATTTCTCCACAAAGTCAAGCACCCACGTACGGCACAGTGGAAATATAGTGTTGTCACCTGTACAGTAAGAGTTAATTAAGCAAATATGCTGTAAGCGAGCCAAAATACAGGCTTGTACAATCACGATATATGGAGGTCATGCCATGTAATTTGACTCTGAATGGGGAAAACGCAAGGCGTGGTGCCATGATCATTTTTGGCATGAAATGCCAACAGCTTGCCAATCAAGCTTGAATAGATTTACATGGGCATTGTATCAGAAGTTGACTGACATGAGAGCTATGAAAATTCCCTTGTTCTTTTTATATGTTATTTTCTATTTTTTAAGCTCTGAGCAGCTCCGTGAAGGAGGCCTGCTAAAACAGAGCCATCCATCTGTGTAATAGGCCTTGTCAAAGTTAAAAGTGAATCAGTGCTTCTCTTTGAGCTGATGCCTCTGCACTTGAAAGGGAGGTGATAAGCCGTGAACGCACCCCGTGCGGCCCACAGAGGCCTGTCTGCGTGAAGCTCATCACCCACAAGTCCTCTCCCCTCTCTCCATCTGTCATCAGCATGGAGCCTAATGCCTTCTCGCACTGTCCTTAGTCCACGTGTCATTTCCTTCCTTTCTCTGTTGTACCTCATTTAGAATCACCTGGACTAGTGAGTAATGTAGAGACCTTCTCTGTGCTTTGGGACCCTCTCTTCAGAGGTGTTCATGATAAGGGGCACACCTACTCTTGTATTATTATTTTTTTAATTTTTATTTTCTTTATGTATTAATTGTTTTTCAGTAGTTAAACCATGACTCAGCTTGACGGAACTTGTGAATAAGTTTGAGCTTGCGAATGAATCATCACAAGCCACAGATATTCACAAGTTGCTGACTGCAAGTCTGAGTCAAGGCTTTAGTGTTTTATAACAAATTTTAGTTTGGTCTCGTCATTCGCTGCTGGCTTTGTGTTCTACAAAAGTGAACCAGTGAAGTCGGGACACGATTTTGAATAACAAGCATTTCTTCTTGGAAAAGCCTCAAGACTGAAGGACAGAACTAGTGCCACATGCAGTAAATGCTGTGTAAGAGAAGACTGGGTATAAAGTATGTGTGCTATGGGTGAGTAACTCCAGTTTTGGAGATCTTACCCCCTGGAGAGTTCAGGTCCAACACATCTGGCTCTCGTATTCAGACACCAATGAGGGCCTATATTGCTTGGATCAGGTATGTTAAATTAGGATTAGAGTTAAACCCTCAAGGGTGGTAGGTCTACAAGAGCTGTAAGTGACTTGTATTTTAACTTAATGTTTTTCATATACAGTGGTGCTTTTTTTGTTCCTTTAAAAGTTTCTATATTTCTGCATTAATGACCCAAACCATCTAATAGTGTCCTAATAGAATGTAAAGAGAACCCAATTTAAATGAGTAAAAATTATATTTGACCACTCTTGTAGAAATGGACAGTTTTCGTCTATGAAGGTCTGATCTTTACAACATATGTTTGTGGAAGTGTGTCATGGGACAAATAAAAGGTGTTAAGTATTTGAGGAGCTCAGAGTTGTTGATGCTCATCGGCCTGGAGAAGGTTACTAAACCTTCTCCCCAATCCACAGTCAGATTGTACAAATAAGTGATTCAAGGCCAGTGTTACCCTCTCTGAGAGTGCTTGATCAAGAAAGATCACTCTAAGAGCAAGGAGTGTAATGGTCTGCAGGGTCATAAGGAAAACCAGGGTAACTTCTTCAGGACAGACTACCATCAATGATGAAACCATGAATTCTAAACATCAAGTCATTTGTCTGTGAAATGAATTCCAAGATAAAGTAAACCCCAAGCTCACAAATGATTCTTCTTAAAGAACAATAAAGTTAAAGCTTTAAAATGGTTGATTAAAGTCCCGACCTGTTTTGGAAGTACCTTAAGTGAGCCATTCATATGAGGAAACCCACCAACATTCCAAAGCTGTCCTATACAGAGGAATGGGCTAAAATGCCTCCATGCAGATGTTCAGCACTGATAAATGGTTACTGTAAATGTTTGGTTGTAGTTATTGCTGCATAGGGGTCACACCAGATTCTGAGAGCAATGGTTCCACATACTTATGCCACTTTCAAATCTCTAATACTGGAGCATTATCCTCAATAAATAAATGATTGAGTATAATATTTCTTATTCATTTGGTTTCTTTAACTTTTTTGCAAGTGTATGTAATCTCATGGGTTATTAATGCAGAAATAAATTCTGAAGGGTTCACAAACTTTCAAGCACCAGTGTAAAACTGTTCATGAACCTCAACAATAAAAATCAGTGTCATGTACTTGGCTTTTATTAGTTTCAGCTGTTGAGTACAATATTTGTTGCTTGTGAAAGTGAGTGTCATTTTAAACACAGTACAGTGATGCAAAGAAATGTGATCTCTGCATTTAACCCATCCATGCAGGAGCAGTGGCATGCAGGGGACAGTACTTTGCACACAGGAACCTCAGTGATACTTGAACCAGTTTGTGATTTGAACTGATCACAGGGCCAGTAGTGGCTTAGTGATTAGCACGCCCCCTTTGGGACTGCAGGTTCAAGTCCCGGCCCAGGCACTACTGAGGTATGCTTGAGCAAGGTAACGTCCCACTACACTGCTCCCTGGGTGCTGTTGATAGTTGCCTGCTGCTCCACATGTGCATGTGTGATTGATTAAATGCAGAGCTCACATTTCATTGTGGTGTTTGAGTGTGTTCACAATGACCAATAAATCACACAATATACATCACAACAAAATGTGAACTCTAAATTTAACCCATCACACATGCGGCAGCGTTTAACAACACCCAGAGAGCAGTGTTGTGGTACCTTGCTTAAAGGTGCCTTGGTGGTATCTGGGCCAGGACTTGAACTAGTGACCTTCTGTTTACAAGGGCAAGGTCCTAACCACTAGGCCACCACTGCCCACATATTCGATGTTGAAAGGGGCACTTCACCTCTGCCCCCATAAACCTGTTCCTATGATGGGACGTAATGGGTGAACTCCAGGGACGAAAGAGGCTTGTAAACAAAACAGGGAGTAGCTTTTACAGGACCCAGAAGGAAGTTTTCATTTTGCAAACTATACAAAGACCTTCACTCTAGTTAAAAATGAATGGCTGTATAAATAAGACTTCAGTGCATGTAATGGCTTACTCATGGAGGGACATTTGAATGGCACCTGGCATAAGGAGACACGACTGTATCTACTTGCCCTGGGCGTCGTGACCTTTTTGTTATATGATTTAAGAAAATGTTCCCATTTGCAGTGACTGATGTGTCCTCAGAGCACAGTTTGCCCTGACCTTCTGTTGGGTTTATCCAACAAAAAACACACAATGTGGCCTAGAAACTAGAAAATGCTGCAACAAACGTTTCTTCCCATCAGAGCTTTGAGGTGCTGATGATTAACAAATGCCAGTAAGTGCTGAACCTAGACTCTGCATAGCCAAGGGACAGGCATCATACAGTATACATGGCCATCTTTTGAGTGAATTACAGGTCATCAAAGTTGCCAAAATTCTTGTATTGGGTCTTTTTGCATTCTGTTTTTTAAGAGGCCCATTAACTGTATGTTCTCTAGACTCTAGGGGAGAAAATGGAACATCCAGTTATGTTGGTACATTTTAATATCTTGTGTATATGATGTGTATTACATCCAAAAGCTTTTGATGTGACTTTATTAAAGATTTCCCTGCATTATTTAGGTATTAAAAGGTTTGTTGGATCACTTCTGAAGATTTTAGTCATGAGATCAGTGAAAGTGACTCTGTCATTGTGAACACACTCAAGCACCACAACGAAATGTGACTCTGCATTTAACCCATCACACGTGCACACGTGGAGCAGTGTAGTGGGACGGTACCTTGCTCAAGGGAACCTCAGTTGTGCCCGGGCCCGGACTCGAACCTGTGACCTTCAAGTCCCAAAGGCAGCGTCCTAACCACTAGGCCACCACTGCCATCATCCATAGAAACGATGGATCATACTGATTTGTTGCTGCAACATCAGTATTGCAAAGGTCAGTATTGCAAGTTTTGACATACTTGATTTTAGCTTTGCTAAACGAAGATGAAGGGAATCGCTGCATGCAATGCCATTTATATGCCGTCTATTCAGAAACATCTGAGTTTTACTCAGAAGCTGGAAACCTGCAGCCAAGTTAATGCGCTCTGGCAGAGGAAACATGACTGACAGGAGAAATGTAGCCTGCTTGGTTCTGTGATTTATGTAATGTGTCTGGAATTGGCACAGCATGCAAAACCAAAATTGCCCAGATGACATCTGCTGGTACTATAATGCACTTTCAGATGCTGTACTGTATGGAAGTATAGCATGGAGCTAACTGTTACCTTGTACTTACGGAGCAAGTTACTGATAACATTATCAGTTGCCACTTTGACAAGCCTTATTGTGATGGCTATGGAAATGGGGGGGATTGGGGGACTGGCCAGAGGATCTGTGCCCAGAACGGTCGTGCGTAAACAGGGAAAAAATTCAACTTTATTTATTTTTTTAATTATGATTGAGTGTCCCATGAGTTTTCAGTTGCCACCATTAGCTAATGTGATGCTTCCTGTCTGAACCTTCTTTGTTTTCAGGATTAGGATTTGGGGGAATAGTGGTCCATTTTAAGTGTGGTGGTTAAAGCATGAGACAGAAGATTGTGAGGGGAAACACTGAACAAGGTCCTAAACAAACTATGACTGTACAAATTCTCAGCAGCTTGTGAATATGTGAAGAATGGTACTTCAGCTTTATCAGACTCGTAAGTTAGACTTGGTAGAGTGTGTGTGTGTGTGTGTGTGTGTAGTAGATGCTCCGTGTGAGGCAGCGTGTTCTTTGCAGTGAATCCTGCTGCCCAAAGGGGAAGGGCTGTGATGAATTTTGTATGTGCAAGTTTGATGTTTCTCTGTCTCTCTCTCTCTCTCTCTCTCTCTCTCTCTCTCTCTCTCTCTCTCTCTCTCTCTCTCTCTCTCTCTCTCTCTCTCTAATTATATGCAAATTCACACCCCCACCCTGGGACGGTCACAGGGGACTGTCTGCACCTCTGCACTAACTGCCCACACAACTATTGCAGCTGTATATAGGGAGTGAGAGTCAGAAGATTAAAGTGAATGGTTAGGGGACAGAGGGAGAAACCGAAAGAGAGAGAGAGAGAGAGAGAAACCGAAAGAAAGAGAGCGTTCGAAAGAGAGAGAGAGAGACCGAAAAAGAGAGAGAGAGAGACCGAAAAAGAGAGAGAGAGGGACCGAAACAAAAGAGAGAGAGAGACCGACCGAAAGAGAGAGAGAGAGACCGACCGAAAGAGAGAGAGAAAGACCAAAACAGAGAGAGCGAGACCGAAAGAGAGACCGACAGAGAGACAGACAGAGAGAGAGAGAGAGAGAGACGGACAGAGAGAGAGAGAGACCTAGAGTAAGACCGAGAGAGAGAGAGAAAGAGACAGACACAGAGAGAGAGAGACACAGAGTGAGAGAGAGAGGGAGGGAGGGAGAGACCGACAGAGAGAGAGGGGGAGAGACCGACAGAGAGAGAGGGAGACCGACCGAGAGAGAGACATCTGATTGAGGTGTGGAAGTCATGATGGTGGGGGGATTGTAGTATAAAGGGGATTTATCTGACTTAAAAAAAAAAAAAAACCTTAACTCACACTTAAAGGCTTAGTTCCTTCAGTGAAACAGTGATTCATGGAAAAGAACCAAACAAAAACAACTTGAGCAGAAGCATGAAAGTCCAATAACTGCTTACATAGTAAGTAACATGGAAAACTCCAGTGAAACTATGTAGTATCGTGGGCAGTGGTGGCCTAGTGGCTAGGACGCTGCCTTTGGGACCTGACGGTCGCAGGTTTGAGTCCTGGCCCTGGAGGCACTGAGGTTCCCTTGAGCAAGGTATTGTCCCACTACACTGCTCCCGGGTGCTGTTGATAGCTGCCCGCTGCTCCACGTGTGCACGTGTGATGGGTAAAATGCAGAGGTTGCATTTTGTTGTGGTGCTTGAGTGT
>JBBPDA010038653.1:0-14568 GCA_037974385.1 Arnoldichthys spilopterus
TTATTATACTTATACACATTTTACTTACACATCCTTTACTAACTAGTCATTTTAAAATAAAAAACTGTTCAGAATGTTCAGTAACACTTGTGGAAAACAAAAATGAGCTTCTGGAGGGAGTTTTTGCATCCATCCATTTTCTGAACCACTTCTTAAGTTTCGGGGTCCACTAAATGTCCGTTTTTGATTTTAAAATGACTAGCTACGTAAGTATATGTTAAAACATATCCTGACATTCTAGCTTATCATTGAATTCAGCTACACTTTTCAGGTACATTTATCACTTATTTTTCCTACCGTTAAAACCACCTGCCTAATATTGAGCAGGTCCCCCTAATGCAACCAAAACACTTCTGGCTGCCCTGTGCTGTGTGTTCTGACACCTTTTTATCACAGTCTTTTGTGGGATTAGACCAGACAGGCTAAACCTTGCACCCCATTTGCATTAATGGGCCTTGGGCACCCATGACCCGGTCACCAGTTGTACTTCATTGGACCATATTTAGTAACTCACCCTTGTGAAGAACTGTTTACTTGCTGCATAATATATCCTAATTCCCTGACAGGTGCCATTGTAACAAATTATAACAAGAGATATTAATGTATTAATTTTACCTGTCAGTGATTTTAATGTTGTGGCTGATTGGTGTACATAAGTCTTTACTTGCACAGACACACATCCTGTATGATGTCTACAGGAAAGCAATATCCACTATAATGGGACGCTCATCTGAAAGGTAGTGGATGGAGTTCAGTTCACTGCTGCATGGTCTTTGTACCCCCTCTAGTCTTGGCATTGGGCATGGAGGCCTTAGGCTGGAGTTGGAGTGGTGTTTGTGATCTAGAAATAATCAGCAGTATACCATAACATCAGTACCTGACCTAATGCTCTCATCATTGAATGCAATCAAACCCTCATAACAATGTTCCAATGTCTAGTGTAAAGCTTTGCCAGAAGAGTAGAGTCTGTTCCTGCAGCAAATGGGGCAAACCTCACTATTAACATCCTTGATTTTTATAGAATTATTGTATGAGCAGATGTCAACAAACCTTTGGACTTGTGGTGTATGTCCATTTAATTAGTGTCCTTCTCAAGCCTGAAAAAAGAAAGTTCCAAAGCTACAGAAAATACAGGGTCAGACCCTCTGTGCTGCATTGTTTAAAGTTCAAAGTAATTTGGAATTCAATTCAATTCAGATGTATTCATATAGTGCTTTTTACAATGGTCACAAATTCGCTTTACAAAGTTTGGGTCCAAGCCCCTAATGAGTAAGCCAAAGGTGACCGAGGCAAGGAGAAACTCCTTAAACTTGAGGATGAAACCTTGGGAGGAACCAATACTCACGAGTGGAACCCATCCTTCTCTGTTCAACACTGGATGGCAATAAAATTAGTTGTAGAGGTTTGCCCAGAAAGGAAACTCCCATTCCTAGACAGCCTTGATTTTTTTCATGTCAATCTCTGAAAATTTATTCCAGAAAATCACATTTAATTACAGTCATGTACATCTTTTTACATGAAGCATGTATATACTGCATTAATTGCTTGCATTTACACAAACAGCAAAACAATTCATTTGAATATTTCCCTTTGACTTAATCAAGTACACTGCCCCAGCACTCTCACACACACACACAAATACACATCACTGCTTGGAAAATAACCAGAGCTTCACAGAATCTTTCATATCAAAAAGCCCAAATACATAGCAGTGGGGCTTTGCTGTCAGACAGAGAGTGTTTATAACTTGAACCTGTACACAACAGACTTTCATATTTCATCTTGGAGTGATCTGACAAAACAGTACTACATACACTCAAAGCAAAAAAACAACAACAAAAAAGCTGAAAAATCAGCAGTTCTAGCTGCATTCGGACCTAGCTTGATTAAAAACATTTCTTCACATCAAGATTATATGAAGCATCTCTAAAATCCAATGTCATCACTGTACCTTTACACTATTAAGCAATAGTAAAACCATTCAAATAGGCAACATGGAGCTTTGCTTTTCACAAACTTGTCAGTGATATCTGGTTATGGCTGTAGGAATGCAAGCTCAGGAAACAGAGCAGCACAGGACATAAAATAATCACGAATATAAATATTTTATGAACACATGGCTATGTATGTGCATACTGCCAACATATAGCACCATGTTGCCACTACTGGGGTTACCTGGGTCCCAGTACAGTCACTACAGTCTAATGGTTAGCAGCACTACTGACTTCACTGGAGTACAACATAGTGAATCAAACAAAGCCCTGAAGACACCTTAAGGCATTAAAAACTTCACCTTTTCAGGCCAGATGAATAGCTACTAATACACCTAAGAGAACATAAGGCCTGTGCTAGTAGTGGTGACTATTCTTGTTCATATGCTACTTATACAGCTTAAACGGAGTGAACTTCAAAAGTATCTTGACAAGCAAAAGCATCTTAAATCTATGCAAACATCTAATATTTCTAATTATGAGATAAGCACTATGGCATTATAAATCTATCTATCTATACATTTTTATGTATATCTTTAGCAAAATGACTTACTACCCTGGTCACTCTGCTTTTTTCAGACATTATTTGTTAAAACGTGCCCAGTAATCGTTCAGTGTACCAAGATCATTTCCTAGATACAATTACTTACAATCAGTAAAAATGTTCATAGACAAAGTTTAAATAAATTTACAATCTTACAATTTCAGAACGAGAAATGAGTTCAATTGCCTACTTTTAAAATGCTTTTTCTTGCCTCGATCCAACTTTCTGCAGCACTTAGTTTTCCTCAAATTGTTTGCAAAAGTGGAGTGAACATTGGAACCTCTAAGGCAGAAGGTAAGTGATCACACTGGCATAGCTTAGTCTCTCAATCATCAGCTTTAGCGGTTATTGTTATTTAAAAAAAAATAGCTTTTCAGAAAAGCCTAAGGCCACTCCAAGAGTCTCGGACAAGTCTGTGTAATCAAGTGTCAGAGAAAACATTATTTATAAACAGCCTCCCATTACCCATCTATTCCACCAAACTGAGGCCACTTCAAACGTTAAGTTGACCATGAGGTACGATGTTCTGGAGGGTAACTGTTGAGATGATGAATTTCTCCTTCTTGATCCAATTTTCTCTTTATATACATATGAATATGGAAGGCAGAGGACATGTTGCATGGTTAAGGCTTGGTTCCTCGTGAGGATGTCTCTTTGAAATGAATTCTTCACCAAAAAGTTAATGCAAAATGAAAGCAGGTGAGGCCCAGTTTGCAAGATCTTATGCGTGATGCTAATTTTCTTCTATTGGCTTTCAATCATTGTTAGTATTCCTTTAGAATTACTACAGGGTCAGTTTCACATATGAATTGTGGAGTAGAGCTCATCGATCTGCTGCCTGAAGCGGTTCCTGAGTTCAGCCCGCTTGGCTTTGAGGGTTGGAGTGAGGAGGTCATTCTGTACGGAGAACATTTCTGTGTGCAGAGCAATGTCCTTCACCTACAACACAGAACCATAACAGATTATTATGCATCACATTGTTTGAATTTATGGCCAGGTCATACTTTGATGAGTAGAACAGGACACAAATATTTATATTAATAGTAAACTGAGTAGGTTACACTTTAATCCACTGAGGGCCAGATACTACAGGCAGAAATGACCATTTTGTTCAAGTCAGTCATTTTTGGATAATCAGATTTTTGGATATGTCTTAGACTATAGTCATAAAAATTTCAAAAAACAGTAGAAATACATTTATTTAAACCATAAGGAACATCATGTATTACTGCAACTCTTGTTTCTGTAGAATGTAATTTGAACATCCACATACATCTATTACTACTATTTCCTTTTAACAAATGGCAAAATTCACACAAACACACAAAGTGGATGTTACTTGAGACATTACTGGGCACTGTAGTTCAGAGGCCTATTCTTAAAACCTTGTCCTAACCCCAAAAAACTCACCTTCTACAATACCTGCATTCATCAAATTATATAAGTTAATTCCCAACCCAATTCTGAAGGATTTCACAGAAGGGTTTCCTACCTGTTCAAAAGACTTCAGTCCACTTTCTTTGCCCAGCTTAACAATGTCCTCCAAAATGGCATTTTTCACTGCCTGCAAATAAAATAATTTAAATAAATCACATAAAGCACATTTCCACTTTTCTGTACAGTTCACCAGGAAGTAGGAACACAACTGTTAATAAATATCCAGACACATTTCAAGCCTAACTCTAAATTAAAACCTATTTTAATTACAACCTTTACTGAAAAAGTTCTTTCAAAAGGTAATAATAGGCTTAATCTGTCTGAAAACAGCAGAAATCTGAAAACAAACTGTATCTGATTTGTAAGCTGTCTCGTTACCTTGTTGTTGCATAGTTCCTCATAAGAGCCCTGAAAGCCTTTTTTACTGGCCCAGCCAGGAAAGAAGTCAGGATCAGGCACAATGATGGCCACTAGGCAGGCCTGTTAAAAAGATCAAATAACTTAAGTCTCTACTATGGTTAATAAGGATTAAAAAATAAGTCAGATTATCCTCATGGCTAAAATGAATAAAGCTACAGGGATCAGATAGTAAATAGTTAATGTTATTTGCAGGCCCATTCAGCATTTTCAGCATTAGCATTTTAAAGCTGTATGCACTCATTAGACACACATTTTTATCTTGCAAATATGTGCCTTCTGTGCTTATAGAACTGTATGTTATGAGAGTCTACCATTTTTTCTGTTCCTCTCTTATGAAAATACTGAAGTATATTAATAAAAATAACACTGCTGTGTTCTGTTTACATTATGGAATATGTAGACAGCACATAACAGTATATTTCTGATAAAAGAGCATGTCCTCACCTGTAAGCTGTCTCCATGAACAAAAGCCTGCACCACAGCTTCACTCCTGATGTAAATGTTCTCAATTTTCTCTGGGGCAATGTACTCTCCTTGAGCAAGCTTGAAAATATGCTTCTTACGGTCCACAATCTTCAGAGTACCATTCTGTTAGCAGATAATAATAAACTGATGTAAGCTTAGAGGAAAGAATATGTGGTAAGATGAATTCATCAGCAAGTTCTTTCATGCCATTGATTTATAATGTTTGAGCACATGAGCATAAAAATTATTTATTTATAAAATTTAGACATGTTATAATCAGCCTACGTTTGCTCTCTCTCTCTCTCTCTCTGTGTATATACAGATACAGAGCACACAAAGCACACAATTACTGTAAATTTGCTGAATTTAATACAAAATATGTAAAACATGTCAAAACTTTCACGAAAGTAAAAATTTTTTGCCATATGTTACAGTGTAAGTGACTGTCATTGCGAACACACTCAATCACACACAAAGAAATGTGACCTCTGCATTTAACCCATCACATGTGCATACATGGAGCAGCAGGCAGCTATTAACAGCACCTGGGGAGCAGTGTAGTGGGACGGTACCTTGCTCAAGGGTCTCTCAGTGGTGCCCGGGCCAAGACTTGAACCTGCTTCCTTCTGTTCGCAGAGGCAATATCCTGACCACTAGGCCACCACTGCCCTGTTTATTCAGCATGAACAGTATGTGTGTATTAAATGTTTGTGATGTGTGTTCATTCTAAAGGATGTGAACTTATTTTCACCTAAAAAATCAACAAAATGTGACATTTGACCAGAGGCACCCATATTTTGTATATGATTGTATATCATTGTCTAGAAACCACAAATCTCCAAAATCACTTGATTCTTCCATGACCTTACATTAGCAGTTGTCTTCTCCTGTAAAGTTACCATTTCTGAGATATTTGTTTTTTCTTTGATGGCGACGATATAAAATATATTCTGAGATACTGATGAAATCTTGCTGAATAATTAATGTTGTTGGCATTTTAGGAGTATATGGCAAGGCCACTCAGCTGTTCGTTCAAGAGAGGCAAAACTCACCGGCAGCCACCTGCCAATGTCTCCTGTGTGCACCCAGCCATCTTGGTCAATGGCCTCCTCAGTTTTCTCTGGGTCTTTCAGATATCCCAGAAACACATTAGGCCCCTTCACACACACCTAGCAAACACACATGCAGGGACAATGGTCAAATGGTTAAAAACGAAAAAAGTTGCTGTGTATTTTCAACTGGGTTTGGGAAACTGGCCCTTATAGCTTGACTGATACCCTTACCTCTCCTTCTCCATTCATAGCCAGGTAGTTCATCTCAGCAACATCCACCAGCTTCACATAGTTACAGGGCAAAGGAGGTCCAACATGACCTACAGTGCATAGTACAATGGCATTAAAAGTTTGTGGTGTTAATCATTTATTGTGTTAATGTGTTTACTGTGACACTGCCAACCAAATACATTGGGTTTGCATTTTACCTGCACTCCAGTCTCCTGACAAGGTCACTGCAACGCCAGCTGTGCACTCAGTTTGTCCATAACCTTCATAAAACTGAACAGCAATAAGGTGATATTTAATTTAATGCTGACAATAAATACACAGAACAATCAACTGCATGAAAAAGTAACATTGACAGCGTATGTAAGGACGCAAATTACTTTAAGTGAATCAGACTGTGATTCTCTTTTGTCTCTATGGTTCACATTCAGCTGATACTCCTATTTGTTATTTCATGTGAATAAAATAAACAAAATACTTCACAGAATGGGGTATGAACTAGCTGCTCTAGGTGCCAGTATTTCACTTCTAAAATTTGGGCATTTGTTATGCTGAAAGCACAGAAAGAATTTTACAGGACAATAACTGTCTGTTAAGTCTTTACAGGGAAGCCAAGTAGGGGTGGACGATATGGAAAAATATTACACATCAATACTTTCGCAAAACACCATGCACAGGGCTGAGTGATGTCTACAGTCAAATAAACATCAAGATAGACAATGACCTCTAGATGTAATATTAAATGTAATATTCTCTGTAAGAATATTACATTTTTCTTTATGCAGCCAGGGAGAGAACCAGTAACGCCACACAAAAAAAGTAGTGTCAAAAACTGTGCTGTGCAGCAGACAAGCCCTCGCCAGTCATTTACCACTGCACAGGTTAGTCTTAGCATTTGCCCATCTGCTCAGATATTCAAGCTCACTGACTTAGAGTTCCCAATGAAGTTTGTGAATAATGAGACACAGTAAATCAGATGTTCTAAAATGTTCTCTGAGCTGCTCAATGTTCATTCATACTGTTGCCTTTTTTGGTGCACCTGTTATTACACACTATCATCAGGAGAAAAGACATTTTTCCCTTCTGCAGTTAAATTCAGGCTCTTTCAAAGATCAAAACAGTCCCCATGCACATCATCATCATCATACCTGGCAGCCCAGCGCGGCACGCAGGAATGTAAGCACAGGAGCAGAAATTGGAGCAGCACCGGTCATCATCAAGCGCACTTTACCTCCAACGCTATCCTGTAGGGGGCAGCAGAAACGTTTGTTTTCAAAGACAGGTGAACAAACAGAAGAAGAAAAGATTAGTTTTACAGATGTTACATTTAATGATGAATGTCTCCGGATTCCTGGTGTCGACACTAACTGAGAAGCCACTGATGAAGGCATCTAGCAGAGATTGAACCATCCTAAACTTCATATACCCACTTTTGCTTGTTGATACAGATCATGGCGATTTGATCAAAATTCATAATTATATCAAGTGGTGAAATTTCTGCTCAGTTACTGTGCAAGAGTGAATGAGGCACAACACAGCCAGTCCAAACAGAGCTTATTTACATATATGGTAGTCATAAAAGCACAATATTACAAAATGAGACAAATGTCACTTAATCACATTAGGTGGGTTTACATGGAAGCTAGTATTCTGATTTAAATACAGAAAGGCTCAAACCGATTGAAAGTGAATTCAGTTTAAAGAGGTATTATATACCTTTTCATATTATTTTTTTACCTGGGCGACACTGCATCCCAAAGAATTAGGTCAGGACTTGGCCCGAGATGTAGCCTGGTACAATGGTGAGGTACAGTAGCTTGATATGTCAACCTGCCATTCGTATTGTGTGGTTTTCCATGCTGTACCTGGTTGCCCATATATTTTATGTGTGTATATGTTTTTTTCCTGTACTGTGTACACATTATGGTTTCTGTGGTTTCTCATGCTTTGCAAAAAGTTCAATGAAAATATGGCAAAAACAAAAAAAAAGAAAAAATGTATCATGTGAATGATTCAGTTGGATTACGGCTAGCTCCGTTCTCTCAGTGCATGCCCTGCATTTTAACGTAAAAGCCCCCAAAGACGACAA
Source organism: Arnoldichthys spilopterus (assembly GCA_037974385.1). Classification (NCBI taxonomy): domain Eukaryota; kingdom Metazoa; phylum Chordata; class Actinopteri; order Characiformes; family Lepidarchidae; genus Arnoldichthys; species Arnoldichthys spilopterus. The sequence continues at coordinate 8,227 of JBBPDA010038653.1, forward strand.
ACGTTTGATGTGCGCATGCCACACAGCTGCTCTGATGAAATGCTTCGGGGCATGTAAACTCCAGACCACGTTAGATCACTTACCGTATAAACAGTCGATCCAAAATCAGAATTCATTTAAACAGAATGACCAAAAATTGTTGATGTAAACCCAGTCTGTTACCTGCACTTTCTTAAAGATAAGTTTGTCCCAAAAACTGTTTTTCCTCATAATGCCACTCATCATCTCAGCCTCCTTCCTCTTGTATGCAAATTCCAGGACCCACTTCTTCAGTGGAGAGTTGGCCTGTCCAAATATCTGAAATGCCAACATCAACAGCTTATTCATCTCCCACATTTTACATAGTTTTATTTATCTCGCCATTTGAATTATTTTTGTAGGTTTCTAGCAGGGGTGTAAAAATGAATCAATCTGTATCGATGCATCAACCAATATAGTGCACAAAAAATCAATTTTACTGTGAGCAGTGTTTGGTTCTAAAAAGCTGCTTTTGCTTATGTCTAGACTGTTGTATTTGACCTTCAATAATAAAATATTCACATTATAATTTGTTTTGCTTGTGTGAGACCATGGAAATGTAGCAAATTGTGTAAAACTTGGGCATATTTTGTATTGACTGCAGACCACAATATCAACCGAATTAATTGAATCGCAAATTTTTACGCACGAAAACACATCGGATCGCTTGCTAAAATAATTGGGTCATTTAAGGTGTACATTAAGAACCATGTTGTATTCTTGAAGGTAAATGTATAATGTTTGTACCCTGTGCAGCTAATTTAAAAATGTACAGTTCCCTTTTTCTGACAGTGCATGTGTCACTAGAAAGCATCAGTGTGCAAACCTTATCAAACATGCGGTTGAGCAGACGGGGCACCACTGGGAACACGGTGGGCTGCAGGGCTATAAGATCGCTCATCAGAATGCGCACGTCTCCCTGGAAAAAGCCGATCTGAGCACCATGGACTAGCATCACACCCTGAGAAAGACAAAAAACCTGTAGGTTCTGCATGGAGTAGGCCTTGACATTTCTACATAACTGTACATAATATTGTTTCTACACAATATTTTTTTTATATCAGTTATTAAATTAACAATAATATTATTAATATTAATAACTGAAATACAGGCTAGTATAAAAAACTCATTTCTGGCAACTCATTTCTGAAACTTTTTATGAACATTTTCCTTTCTTAGATTTGAGTCAAAAGCTTTAAATAACATGCTATCCGTACCTGTACCACTCGCTCAAACATGTGTGCCAGAGGTAGGTAAGAGATGTGTGAGTCACTGGGGCTGAGAGGACAGCTGGTCTGTAAGAAAACAGAAAACCCACATCGCTATAATTTAACATCTGTTTGGCTTTTAATGCATCTGTGTCAAAAAACAAGACGATCAGATTGTAAATGCACATTTCTTGCATATTTTGATTGTACTGTTGTTTGTATCTGTAGGTTTTGATGGTTTTTGTGGCTCTGAGGCTTCCCATAGCTGCTTGAGCAACGTTACATTGCGAGTGCAAAGACTCCTGGGGGTCTTTTACCCCTGGGATTAAGGTCTCTTTCCACAATAACTGAGTGACTATGTGTTCTGGGGAGTTTTCCCTGCCACCTGGGACTGTGTATTGCTGGTAATGCACTTTGTCAGGAGTTGCCCCTGTGACCTAAAGGTCACAGATTCAAATCCCAGATCAGTACATGGCCCACTGACATGCCTGTGAGTTTACATTGGGTGCATTCATAAGGGTAATGAATGGATATTGTGTTTACCATTGGGTAAGTAACAGGCCTTTTGTCTTATGTGAAGGCATCACAACAAAAACACGACAAAAATTTGTGCTAGCTAAAAAATTCAGTGCAAAAGTGAGAGATGAAAATGGATTTCTATAGCTGCCATCACCTCAGTAATCTTCGTAAAGGCAGAAACATTGGACACAATGTTTCTGTGGGTGAGCATGGCCCCCTTTGGATTTCCTGAGAGAGACAGAAAGAGAAAGAGAAATAGAGAGAGAGAGAGAGAGAGAGAGAGAGAGAGAGAGAGAGAGAGGGAGAGAGAATAAGAGCGTGACATTGTACACTGTTTACACTGATCTGTATTTACATATTCTTTTAATCACCACACACATACACATACACACACACACACACTCTCACACGCTACCTGTGGTTCCACTGGTAAAGCAAATAATAGCCAAGTCATCAGGCTGAGGAGGCTGTGGGCCAAAAAGCAAATATCAGACCACATACTTAACAGCAGCAGACCTCTGCCCAAATAAAGTCTCATCATCAAACACAATAACAGATCAGAAAGAGGGAAAACAGGGAGCAAAACTCACAGCAGGCTGTTGACGCTGGGCTTTCCCAATGGCCTACAGAAGAAACACAATTCTGTCATTAAAAATGCCAAGGTGAAAAAATGAGTGTGTGTGTGTATCGGTGTGCACGAGAGAGAGAGAGAGAGAGAGAGAGAGAGAGACAGACTTAGAGAGGAAGGAAGGAAAAAGTAGTTACAGATATGATCTGTGGTGCAGACAAACTGAAAACGAAGCCCTTTAGGCGAGACAAGAAAGCCACAGACATTGTGCAGTTTAGTTCACATGCAGTGAGGAACCTGCCACACAGGCACATATACAAACTTTACAAGCCAGTTAAGAGTTACAAACCCTGCAGATTTAAATCTTCTTACACATCCTATTAGTCTAGCTTTAATTACTGGTCCTACCAAAACCAAGTAACAACTGTGTTTATCTTCATTCAGCCTACTGTATAAGCAGCTTTATTTAGCCTTTCCTTACTGTTCCAGGTGAGGATAAAGGCACCAAACACTAGCACATCTCCAGGAAGGACACCAAAATATGAACGGTAAAAAATTATGGTGATTTTTATTTTAAGAATAATCACTTTGTGAAAGAGGCTGCCAGTGTAGCCTATGCTAGCATGGAAGCTATAATGCTAGGGCTTTTGATGTGCATGAACCCTAGAGAACAAATGTTTTTTTGCTCATTTTTACACTTCCAAAAAAAACATTGATGGATTCTATGCATGATTCTAACCCTAGACATTTGTTTGAGGGCATGTGCAAGTAGGATTGATGTTTAATATATGTGTCACTATGCTAAAAACTGAAATTACAAAAAAGGCAGCTTTCCAAAGTGTTCGATAAATTTCTATTCACAAATTAATTCATAACCTACCATCCGACACAAAAATCATACTGAAAATAATAAGAATTCATAATTCATCAGGAAATAATCAAATTAATACATGGTGAATACAAATTGACTTAATGCCTGTCCAGAAAAACTAGGGCTGCATCCTAATCAACACACTTTACATGCAACACAGAAATTTCTTGCACACTATTTAGTATGGCAGCATGCAGTTTTGGATGCACCCTAAGTTCTGACATCAACAAATTGATCAAATTAGACACCCCCCTGCTAACCCTGGATTGAGAGCCACCGTGCTGTAACCATTTTACCAAGAACACGATACTGAAATAATGTTTGATTTAAATAATTATGATCTCGATCCAGTTCTAGTATTGTCCTTCCAATCACCTCTGCCTCCTTCAGACTGAGGACCTCCACACCACACTGCTGGGCTTGAGCCACCAACTCCGCGTCGAACTCTTCCATCAGGATCAGCGTTCGTAATGAGTGCTCCCTGTTTGACAGGCAGTCCAGTAGAAGACGAGCCTTTGCTGGCCAATCACACACCACCGTGGACAGACATGCTAAAACACAAACACACGCACAATGTGAAGTATGATTAGGAGATAGATAAAATCAGTCTAACAAAATAAGTACAATTCAAAAATGCAGGTGAACAATTATACATAGCTCATAATCACACTGAAAGGGTCTCACTGCTAATGAACAAAGGGCTTACTCTTCTGGATGATGTAGTCAATGGCCTCAGTGCCCAGTGTGTCATACAACGGCACAGCTACCAGTGAGTATGTGTAGCAGGCCAGCTCTGAGATGGTCCACTGTGAAGAAAAAGAATCCAGCATTGAGAAAAAAACAACTTTCTGTGCTATAAGCATCTCATCCAAGCTATAAAAGGTTACAGCTGAATTTCTGTGGTTTTTTTAAAGAAACCAGGCATTGAAGTGGTCCAATAAACAATTATGGTTAATAAAATGTTGCATGCAAATAATAACTTATGCCTCAAAGGTTCAATCTTGTGTGTTTAATATGGCACAGCATATTCCATTCTCAATACAGAGCAAAACAAAAGAAATATGGTATTATGTCCCCATTATACAGCCCTAAATGGTCACCCACAAGCGTTCATAAGTGAATTAAACTCCAAAAGGATTTTGGAAGTATTTAGCATTATAATACTATACAAATTATAACATACAAACTAATCCTGGCCTTAAGTGTATTTTACACATCAGGATTTTTCAGTAAACTGGATAACTTAGAATTAAAGAAGCAGTTAGAACTATGCGAACAATAAAAATTATGTTATGCATTTCTCAGCAAAAATGGACAAAGTTAGACTAAGCTTTTTTTCAGATGCATTTTTTGTTCATATTTCTTGAAATCCTCTTTACATCCCGATAACAATGAAAAAATTAAATGCTGAGACAATAGACTGTAAAAGATGTGTCAGCTGTGACAGTTGTAGGGCTGTAAAAAGCCTAACCCATGTGTCTACCTGCCTTGCATGTGACCACCAGAGTCTTCTACAAGACAAGGCAGTTAGGTAAAGCTAGCAAGACAATTACACAATTGCAGAGAAACTGCCTTTGTGTCTGCCTGCATCAGTTGCAAAAGAAAGATAGAACTGGAGAAAGCTATGAACAAATTAGATAAGTTTAGGAGGGGATGGGTTTGTTGTGATGCCAGTCTCACCTCTGGTCTGTTCTGAGCGAATATACCAATGTACTGATCACTGGTTTTGGAGTGGCCTTTTTGTAGCAGGGCTGAGCCCAGGTTTGCTGCTCTGTCTGCAACCTAAGAAGAAAATGAGAAGACTTAAAACATTCCACAACATTCACAAATGACCACCTTATTCACAAACCCATTCACCGTGAAGCCTGTCTTCCTGGCATAGGATAATCCAGGGGACTAAACTGGTATATAAAAAATATTCCAATTTTGTTGCTTGCAATGAAAATCAAAATAACAGAGTGGGAAGACTTGTTTGGAACCAGTAAAGTCTCAGGAGAAAGATTCTAATATCAAATTCTCTGATCTGTAGAGCAACAGAGTAACCTCTGTTGCCAAATGCAGCATTATATGGAATTTAACCACAAACTAGGTCTCAGGTTGCAGGCTCTAACGTCATGGAAACCTAGGTCACAGAACTGACCACTGACAGCAAATTCAGATGTGGATTCATCAGATTTCTTCAAGGCAGAATAAAACAAAACTCTCTAACCTCCGAAACTGCAAGGACCTGTGTACAGGCCCATGTTTTAATTCCTCATTCTGAAAACTTATAAACTAGTTTCATACAACTTACCAAATAAAGTAGGGCTGCACAATAGATCATCTGTTAATCGTTATTGCAGTATTGGTCTCTGCAATACTGATATCACAGAAGGCTACAATATGCAAATGAGCATCTTACCAATCACAAAATTTCCTAGAACTTCCTTGTAAAGGAGCTGAGCTAAACTGTTGTAGGATAAAAATGTGCATAAGTCTTTTGAGACCTGGCTGTTTTTCAAGGCATAGTTTCCATGCATGGGTTGTAATTAAATTACAGGGTTGTAAACAGCCCTAATGTAAAGCAGTTACTAAAAAGAGAGTCTAAGTCTGCAGTTTATACTTCTGTATAGCCTCTACACAAAGCCTACACTGTAGCCTACAAGTGTGCGCTGATGTGTCTGCACTGTTCTGCAGTTTCACTTCCAGAACACTAGTACGACACAGTGCTTAAAGCCAGTTTGTAGCTGCTATAGCTTGTTGGCCTCTACCTAAAGGTAAATTTAGAAATTTAGAAAAGTCAACAGGCCTAATTGTTAGGACGCTGCCTTTGAGACCTGAAGGTCGCAGGTTAGAGTCCCGGTCTGGGCACTACTGAGGTTCCCTTGAGCAAGGTACCGTCCCACTACACTGCTCCCCGGCACTGTCGGTAGCTGCCCGCTGCTCCACGTGTGCACGTTTGATGGGCTAAATTTTGTTGTGGTGCTTGAGTGTGTTCACAATGACAAATAGTAACTTTCACTTCACTTTCACTTCACATCACATAGTGGCTGGAACTGTGATACTACCAAGTAGCCAAGTTGGTACATGTAGTTAAAAACAGTGTATGGATGTGGCTACATGCTGCCTGCACCATGCTGTAGACTTAATGCAGAAGAAGGGAATAAGCTTAATGCAGC
>JBBPDA010038663.1:0-14568 GCA_037974385.1 Arnoldichthys spilopterus
CTAATAAAGTGGCCAGTGAGTGGATGCACAAGGTGGGTGTTTCTAATAAAGTGGCCAGTGAGTGGAAGCACAAGGTGGGCGTTTCTAATAAAGTGGCCAGTGAGTGGATGCACAAGGTGGGTGTTTCTAATAAAGTGGCCAGTGAGTGGATGCACAAGGTGGGCGTTTCTAATAAAGTGGCCAGTGAGTGGAAGCACAAGGTGGGCGTGTTTAATAAAGTGGCCAGTGAGTGGAAGCACAAGGTGGGCGTTTCTAATAAAGTGGCCAGTGAGTGGAAGCACAAGGTGGGTGAAAACCTTCACCGCTCTGTGTCATTCTGTGTGTTGTTGTGTAGGTTGTGTAGTAATGTGACATTGTGACCAGTGTTGGATGTGACAGTTGATGAATGGCCAGGAATTAAAATGGTCAGTTTTTTTTCATGTACATCCTGAAAGAGACACAGATGAATTCCATTATTCCAGCTTAGTGTGTTTGCGTCATTGCTGTCGTGTGGGTTGTTGTGTTTGGTCCTCGTTTTGTCAACACTAATGTATTTTAATCACTAAAAATAAAGTTTATTTTTTAAATATGTACATTTGTTTTTTATTGAATATGTATTATTATTAATAATAATGCACTATATAGACTAAATGTCAGTATTGTGATTATGCTGTTACACATTTACATTTACATTACATTCATTCAGTCCAAGTGCTACAGTAAAAACTACAGTAAAGACTAAGTGGAAGATTATTTTCTGGATGACATCTGGTTGGTTATCAGGAAGCAATGGTTCATATGTGACCACTAGGCTTATGTACTGAGGTGGGTGAGGAACAGTTGAGTCTTAAGTCGCTTCTTGAAAGTCGAGAGAGACTCAGCTGATCTTGTGTCACTGGGCAGCTCATTCTACCACTGAGGAACTATAAAGGTGAAGAGTCTGGAGTGGTGCTTGATTCCACGAGGGGATGAAACTCCAGCCGCTGTTCCCTCGCTGATCTGTGTGACCTGGTGGGTGTGTATGTCTAGATGAGTGATTTCATGTAGCCGGGAACTGATCCATCAATGATCTTGTAGGTGAGCATCAAGGACTTGAACTTGATTCGAGCGGAGATGTGGAGCCGGTGAAGATCAGCCGAGCTGCTGTATCTTCTGAATCCTGAATCCAATTACACATTGTGTTTGCGATGCCTTTCGTTATATTAAAGGGCCCATATCCATACTTTTCTGGGTTTGAACTGTGTAAATATTGTTAAAGCCACACCCCTATCCATGCAGTCCATTTATGGAAGCTAAGCTGATATTTATTTAGTAGTTATATCACAAAAACAACACATTTACATACATCTTATTTCCTTATTGAGCCTACAGCAGTTAAGCCCCGCCCATTCTCGCTGATGGTCTAAGGAGTGCTGCCTTTGGAACGAGCTGCAGCCAGAAAAGAGCTAATTTGCATTTATCGGTCTTAAAAGAGGGCCTGAGAGTCCTAAGAGGTGAACAGAGTGTGAGTGTTGATGAATTGTGAGTGATATTTTTAGCACACAAACATGATGGAGGAGAAGGAAAATGTTGAGCATCAGCCCTTTGAAAACCAATCAGGAGCTTTAATATTTCGAAACTGGGAAAAATAATGAGACTTGTGTTTTTTGTTTTTCTTCTCCTTTCTGGGCAGCTCAGAGGTGGACAGGACACACACACACACACAAACACTCATGCACTGTAGGCCTATCAGTGAAGGTATCCAGTCATGTTCCAGGACACACAGCTCCTCCCCCCGTGGGTGGAGCACTAACATCACTGCGGCAACCCTGCTGTGCGTAGGTGGGAATATGTATGAGTGTGTGGGACAGTGATGCTCCTGCATCAGCATCACCACCCACCCACACACACACACACACACGCAGCACAAAAACCTTAACATTTAATTTCCTGTGTGTGAAAGCAGCCCCACCCACAGCAACCACTCCAGCATGTGATCCGAGCTACACTTTAACCTTTGACCTCTTTGGGGAGGGGGGGGGGTTCTGAAGGCTTGGACTTGTTTACAGTATGTATTGGTGGCTGATTTTTTTTTTTTTGCTGCTTCAGGGTTGTGTTTATGCTGAACTATCCCTTTAAATTGGGGCCAGTTTAGTGTAGCGAGCGCCCACACCCACAATGACGTCAGATAAAAATCTCACATTTCACTCGTGTGGGACGCCGTGTGGGTGTGTGTGTGAGCACACAGACGTCAGAGATGTGATAAGCCAGCGAAGCAGTTTTTAACTTCTTTACCACCTATTTAAATACAAAATATCAGTCAAATCCAAAAAAAGGTCACTGAGGGGAATAAAAAAAAAGCTCCTAATCTACTCAGGCAGTGGGAGGTTTGCTCAGCAGCATGTTTAGGCTACATTAACCCTGGTTACTGACTTGACAGCGGAACCAGATAAGATTTCTAGCCTGCAGGGATGACTGGAAAAAATCCAGAGGCCTAGATAAGCAGCTACATTACATGGTGAAGCAGCTACAGTGCCAGTGTCCACAAGGGGGCAGCACAGTGTTGAACTAATGCACAATATGAAACGGCCTAAAAAAGTATAATAATAATGAAAATAATAATATAATCAATATATCAAGAGAAAGAAATATATAATGTGATTTATTAAAAAAAATTAACTAAACTAAACTAAAAATAATATTATAACAATTAAGAATAATAGATATTTTATACTCATAACAATAAAAAATAATAATTGTATTGCACTAAAACAGCTCTATGTGCTAAATAATAATAATAATAATAATAATAATAATAATAAACAACTTAATTCACTAAGTAAGTAATAAATTAAGAAAAAATATTAAATACACTATTTGTATATCAACAAGAAATGCAGCTCAAAATTCTTAACAGTGAATGGATCACAAAATTAAATGAATAAAGTTAATTATGCAATAGAGCAATATAATAAATCATAAAATGAATCAACAAGTAAGAAAAGTAACATACGTATTAAACTAGGGCATAAAATAAATTATAAAATTGATCAAATTGGTTTTTTAAAAAATCCATCTTAAAAACACAACTAAAGGTAAAATAAATGGGAGAAGCTTAAAATAATAATAAATAAATAAAATACAAACAATAAATCAATTTTTAAAAATGAATAAAATTGGCTAGTTTAAGGCTAAAGTGAAGATATGTTTTAAGATTTCTTTTAACAATATTTAGTGACCAGTTTTCCCTGAAATCTGTAGGTAGAGGGTTCCAGAGCTTCAGCGCTCTGATAAAAGCAGCTTCCCTGATTTTCTTCCAGCTGCTACTTTATGTCCCCTGCGCCCTGATTGGTCACTGTGAAAGAGAGGAAATGTTCTGAGTGCAGTTTTGTCCCAGAGGTCACCGGGGTCAAACCAGGCTACCTCTCTATCCATCTTTCTCTCTATTCACCTCTCTGCCCATCTATCTCTCTATCTACCTCTCTGCCCATCTTTCTCTCTATCTACCTCTCTGCCCATCTTTCTCTCTATCCATCTTTCTCTCTTTCCACCTCTCTGCCCATCTTTCTCTTTATCCACCTCTGCCCATCTTTCTCTCTATCCACCACTCTCTCTGTCTACCTCTCTGCCCATCTTTCTCTCTATCCACCTCTCTGCCCATCTTTCTCGCTATCTACCTCTCTGCCCATCTTTCTCTCTATCTACCTCTCTGCCCATCTTTCTCTCTATCTCTCTGCCCATCTTTCTCTCTTTCCACCTCTCTGCCCATCTTTCTCTCTATCCGCCTCTGCCCATCTTTCTCTCTATCCACAACTCTCTCTGTCTACCTCTCTGCCCATCTTTCTCTCTATCCACCTCTCTGCCCATCTTTCTCTCTATCCACCTCTCTGCCCATCTTTCTCTCTTTCCACCTCTCTGCCAATCTTTCTCTCTTTCCACCTCTCTGCCCATCTTTCTCTCTATCCATCTCTTTGCCCATCTTTCTCTCTATCTTCCTCTCTGCCCATCTTTCTCTCTATCTTCCTCTCTCCCCATCTTTCTCTCTATCTTCCTCTCTGCCCATCTTTCTCTCTATCTTCCTCTCTGCCCATCTTTCTCTTTATCTACCTTTCTTACCACCTTACCACCTTCTTACCTTTCTTTGCTTCCTGCTTTATACATCTCTTTCCTCTTTCCACCCCTCTTTCTTTAGTGCTTCTATCTTTTATCCTTCTGCCTCTCTTTATCCCTCCATCCATCCATCCGTGTCTTTCCTGTCCATCTCTCATCAGCTCTTTAGCATGGAAAACTGGAGCTGGCTACAGGCTAAAGCTAACCAAACTCGCCCTGCCAAAATCTCGCCGCTTTGAGGCTTTTCTGCCTCATTCATCGGCACAAACCCCATTTTTTAATGTTTGTATTAATGTATAGACCCCGTTCGCGGCTGCCCTCTGTAATCTCTCTCCGTCGCATCACACTGTTGTCATTCAGATCGTGAAGGAGAAACCGCTACGGATCAGACACGAGTGACGCACACTTCCACTAATCGCCGTCGCAAACTCGCCGCACTGACCAATGAGAGTCCAAAGAGGGCGTGAACGAGCGGTCGCCTCGTCCAATGAGCAGCCTTGTGTTGCTATTACGCTTTGAATCGCAGAGGAGCGTTTTTCTACTACTGTCGCGGGCTCTTTTGGCTGTTTAGACAAACGGATCATCTCGTTTTCCGCCACTTTTACGCCCAAACGGACTGAAATGTTACATTTCAGGTTTGCGCAGGTACTGCGGGACTCGTACGGGCCCCGGCTAAAGCGCGCCCTGTGTGATGTAACGGGGAATAAGACGCGGCGACCCGTCTGCACCAGCCATGCCGGAGCGGTGCGCAGAGCCCGGCTCCCAGCTGCGGTGTGCCGGCCCCAATGGAGCGCCGCCCGCGCTCTGTGCACCAAGACAGACGCCGGAGCAGCGCAGAGCAGCAAGGAGGCAGAGAAGTGAGTAACGTTGTTCTGGCTGGAGCCGTGTGGGAGCCGCCTGCCCTGGATTGGCTGCCTGCACACATTCGGGTCATTCATTACAGGCCGCCCTGGGTGTAAACCTTCCAGCGGCGTCACGATACGATGCGACTTCGATGTGAGGCAACGATTATTACATTTTTCGATACAAACGATAAAATCAGCACATTTATTGTGTTAGGCAATAATAAAATGACTACTAATTGTAGTAATTAATATTAATAATAATTTTAAATATAATTATTTAATTATATATAATTTAATAATTACTAAAAATATGATTTTATTATAATTATATATTCTACAAGGCAATCATTATATCATTTAATGTGTGAAATAATTTTACTACTAATCATTATAATAATAATAATAATAATATGTGAGATAATACAAATACTAATAGTTATATTAATATTAATAAAAATATTCTGTGAGACAATAATAAAACTAATAATACTATTTTTTCTGTGAGTCAATACTAATACTAATAATATTAATAATACAATTATTCTGTGAGACATTACTACTGCTCCTACTACTAATATTGATTAAGAAAATGAGGCAATACTACTACTAATTAACTTTATTATAATTTTCTTAAAAATACTACTGATAATATTAATACAAATAATATAATTCTGTGAGGCAGTAGTAATAACCATATAATAATTTATTGTGTGAAGCAGTAGTATTAGTCATGTATTTTATTATTTGGGGTAATAATAATAAAAATCATCATAATTACTATTATTATTGCATATATCCCTCCACCACGAATGGATTTTAGGCCCAAAAACGTACTCTAGTACCAAATGTCTGAGAAGTGTGTGTGTTTGTGTGCGAGCCTGTGTGTGTTATCCCATTGTGTGAGACCCTGCTGTCTGCAAACCCCCCTGATCTGTAGAACTTGGGGCACACACCAGCACTACTGTGCTGTATTAGATGTTCTGGGCGTGTGTGTGTGTATTGTTGGGGGTGGGGGAGCCATCACCATCTTCAGTCCCCAGAGAGAGAAAGAACAGATTGGCCTCTCCTTCTCTCACCCCACTCTCTTGTTCTCTCTCTCTCTCTCTCTCTCTCTCTCTCTCTCTCTCTCTCTCTCTCTCTCTCTCTCTCTCTCTCTCTCTCTCTATGATGAAGGTTGATGTTTAGGTCAGGCTCCTGTTCTGTGCTCAATATGTCATTAACACCATCGAGTGGGGGTGGGGTGGGGTGGGGGGTCACACTGCCTACAGTGCTCAAAACTCGCTCACTGTAGACTGCAGTCTGACCCACTATAACCTCTCTTTCTCTCTCTCTGTCTCTCTCTCTATCTCTATCTACCTCTCTCTCCCAATCTTCCCCTCTCTCTCTCTCTCTCTCTCTCTCTTCTCTCTCTCTCTCTCTTTCTGCCTCTCTCTCCCGATCTTTCCCTCTTTCTCCACTTTCTGTCTCATGTTCCTCTCTCCCTCTCTCTCGCTCTAGCTCTCTCTCTCTCTATTCCTCTCTCTTTCTCAGTTGTTCCTCTCTCTCCCTCCTCTCTCTGTCTATTTCCCTCTCTCCCTGTCTCTCTCTATCCATTTCTGTTTCTCCTCCCATCTATTGCTCTCTATTTTTCACTCTCTCTCCTCTCTCCCCTGTCTCTCTCTTTCTCTCTCTCTCTCTCTCTCTGGTCATTAGTGCTGTGTGTATAATTGCTTTTTGTTTTCTGGCTGGAGGTGAGAACAGCTGGTCTGTGGTTTAACACATTCACACAAACACACACACACACACACATCTGCTTATTCTGTGAGTGACAGCTGACGCTGCTACACAGCACCTTTACAGAATCACTGGTCATTGTTATCTTTACTGTAGATTGTCGTATTTCTGAAACTTTACAGAAGTCTCCTTTTTTAAAAATTATTTTACCCAATTTACGTTAATTCCAGTCCCCCTCTCGCACCTTACCACCAGTACTGGAAGAGTGAAGGTGAACCTACATATCAAGTGAAACTTCTCTAACATCTTCTCACACTGCTGCTAATCCAGTGTCACTGGATCGGGAATTAACCTCCAGGCGATACGTTGTTAGGAAAAGCCAGGGCTGCGCGACGATCACATCGGTATCAGCAGAAAAATATCGCCGGAAAAATCCCACATCGGTGCATTCTTAATCTTATTAGTACCATTTGTTTCTGTGATTTTACTGATATTACCATTGTTAAAGTGCCAAAATGAGGGATTTATGATGATATTGGAATCATATCAATATGGGCAGATACGTATCTGCTGGATAAAATAACGTGGGTATGGGAGTAGGGACTCTGATCCCGATCCCAGTCTTTTAATATTATGACCCGATATCTGTATTTTTTTTGGAGAATGTGTCTAATACGTCTGATGTTGAGCTGAGAAAGCAGACGCTCATGTTCCTTAAAATCTGTTTTTTCCATATTTCTCACACTGGCCGCAAAACGACGAGGACGCTTTTCTCGTCTATTTCCCAAGTGCTCAACATCTCCTCGGCTGCCTGTTTTACACAGTGGGCAGTGGTGGCCTAGTGGTTAGGACACTGCCTTTGGGACCTGAAGGTCGCAGGTTCGAAGTCCCGGCCCGGGCCCGGACGGTACCGTCCCGCTACACTGCTCCCCGGGCGCTCTTGATAGCTGCCTGCTGCTGCACTTGTGATGGGTTAAATGCAGAGGTCATATTTCGTTGTGGTGCTCGAGTGTGTTCACAATGACAAAGAGTCACTTTCACTTCACACTCCGCCTCGTTCGTGCTCGCCCTGAGATCGGAGCAGGATGTCCCTGTATGGGACAGATGTTCAGACGTGAGCAAAACTTTAGTATTTTAATTATAATTTGGTGTGAATACATCTTGGGCTTTGTCGCCCCCTTCTGGTGTAAACGGAACGGTCCTAGATCAATGCAATATCTCTGCAACGTGCCCGCGGTTTTGTTCGGACGCGAGAAGCTGTAGCATGGAAGCTGAAGAGAATGTGCCAACGTGAATAGTGCCCTCCTCACTGGTACGAAAAGCCCACCCGCCCATAAGGCCTGCGGGGCAGAAGAGCATCTGTCTCACGGAGACTGTCACAGTGAGACCCTCACACTGAGTGACACAGGGTACGATGCTCATTCTCTTTGTCGGGTGGAATGAGGTCATCATGGCCACCAGTAGCGACACAGCGTGGACTGCCCGCTTCTCAGCCAGCATGAAAAGACACAGCAGGATCTGGCGTTCAGGACATATAACGTTTGCGTGACGTGTGATTCGGTCTAGCTTGACTTGTTCCATCCAGACGGTTCTCATGAAGAGGGAGGGTTCTGATATCCAGCACACAGGACATCATCATGTTTCATTTTCATCTGGGCACATCTGGATAATCCTGCCGGCCTCTGGGCCTTCTGGCAAGAGTGAAGGGATAGGAGCTAAGCCTGAGCCGAAGACCTGAACATGCACTGGAATACAGTACAAAAGGCTCAGGGCCTGCAGTCACTACTCATTACATCCCGTCCTCAGTGTGTGTGTCCCAGGATGGGGGCTGACTACTGGCGTAGTTCCCGTACAGCAGGGGATCAGTGACGGACACTTTGGGGAAGTGGAGGCTTAGCGGAAGAGGGCTTTCCAGTGCAGGCAGGGTTAGCGTGCGCTGCTGTAGTCGTGCCGAGCTTAATGCATGACAGCGGCCTGCGTTCATGGCCCCCCGGACTAAACTCTGTTCTAGATGGGAGAGGAACCAGTAGACATATAGTAATTGCTCTTAGCTGATGCTACATGTAAAGAGACTATCACCATATTCACCCCTTCCCCCGATAACATGTCTGATAATGATTTAATATCTGAATCATATTTGCATCGGTAGTTAGTACGTGAAAACACCGGCAAACAGATCCCACATCGGTGCATCCCTGACCTTCTCAGCGCAATCATTTTTGTGAATTTACTGTATTTATTGCAGTTGTCTCTGCAGTGTCAGGGCCAAAATTACAGATGAATCATATCTGCATCGGCAGATATTTTAGGCCGATATGATGCCTTTATGACTCTGAAGGTTTTTTTCATTTTACCTCATTTTTAAGCGTATCGTAATAAATGTTTTGTGTATCAGCATTGGCAGATGCGCATGAAAAAATATGGGCGATCAACATCGGCCTACGGATCCCACGTCGGTGCAGCCCTAATTCTTCAAGCTACATGTGTATGTAGGGCTGATGGATTATGGTAAAAATTGTAATCGCGATTATTTTGGTCAGTATTGAGATCATGATTATATATCATGACTTCTTGAATGACTTTATGCATTTATTGAACTAAATAATAATAATAATAATAATTATATAAAAAAAATTTTTAGCGCCTTTCTCAAAATTAATTTTCTTGAGCTTTAAATAAAATTCACCTGAAAAATAAATCAAACTTGATAAATTAGATAAGATTAATCATTTTATCTTGATTTAGTTACAGTTTACAGTCAAATCACTGGAAATTGTAAATGAAAATAAAATGAATAATTGCATAAATTACATACGACCGTGCTCCCCGTGTGCTGTTGATAGCTGCCCACTGCTACGTGTAAATGGGTTAAATGGTAAAAGGTCAAATTTCGTTGTGCTGTACATTGTGTGATGGGGTGTGTTCACAATGGCAGTCACCTTTACTAACTTAAATTCAATTTAATGTACATTTTAGGCAAAGCATGCTACATGCTTATCCCCATTCAACAAAAATGCAGAAGCAGCTAGTACTTTATACCAAAATAGCAGAGTTATGGAAATATTTCCAACACAATGTAATCCGCATACAGAAGGTCAGAGGGAATTAGCATTCTGAGCAAAGGCAAGTCATTCAGTGGCCCAGACCACCAGGTACGGATCAGGTCTTAAGTCGTTAGGCCTCTCAGCAGTTTCGTAGTCCTTCTTCAGGGAGTTGAGTTCTGGATGCTTTTGGACGTTTTGGACAGTGTAAAAGCCTTTTTTTTTGCTAAACCTGTGCATAAAGTGGATTTTCACCCACATGTTAAAGCTACTTAAAGCGGTATGGAGGTAAGTCACCAGTCAATGTGTTCCTGGCCCATTCTCTGGTCTCCTGGTCTCAAGAGCTGGAGGCAAACAGTTTGAGGATGTTGGCTTATGGTTCAGAAATTGTACACCTTTCAGTTCAGCCATGTATTATTGAAGGTGAAAAGTGAAAGCGTCTATTTGTCATTGTAAACACACAAAAGCACCACAACGAAACTTGACCTCTGAATTTTACGCATCACATGTGCACACATGAAGCAATGGGCAGCTATCAACAGCGCCCGGGGAGCAGTGTAGTGAGACGTTACGATTTTAGACCCACAATTTGAATATGAGGAGTTTCCTGCTCACTACTGTCCACTGTATCAGATTTGCGTCATCATGCAAACCTCAAGCCTGACAGTCATATGATTCAGGATTATGCAATTAAGCAACACCCCACAGTTTTGCCGTCTCTTCCTCAAAAGAGAAACATGGTGTTTTCTAGTTCTGCTTCCAGTGGAGAATCCTCAGGACTTTCTGAAGCCTTTAGAGAAGCAGCGATTTCATGTGTGATTTTCTTGTTGATTTGAATTCATTAATATCATGTTTGGTGTGTATAAACCTCAGAGTCTGGTTAAAAACAATGGGCTTAAAGTGTTAAAATGTCCAACAGAAAACTGTCCAATCAGTTTTTTTCCTCTGTAGGATCTAGGTGGCTTTGACCATGTGAGCTCTTCCATTGGTTAGTTCTTCAGGAGCTGGACCGAAGGCCTCGCACTGTAGATTAACAATCAACATAATTAGGAAGGGGAATTTAGATTCCTAGTTACTACCAATGCTATCCAGAACTATGGCTCTAGATACATCACTAGAGCTTCTGTCTACAGTCAGTGATGTATCTAGATCCCTAGTTCTAGATAGTATTTTCTTTTTAACTAAATCCAGAGACGATCACTGATGGTATTGAGATCTTTAGTGTTTTGTATTGTTTGCCTGTTTTTTTTGTGTGTTTCTCTCATTCATTCTGTGTATTTTCTCTCTCTTTAATTGATCTGCTTGCTTTTACGTTCGTTGTTGTGTAAGTATGAAATGTTTTTCGTCTGCTTTTTTACTCATTCCCTTACAGTAGTACTTCTATAGTGTGTCCTGCAGCTAACCTGTGTTCATTTCCTCCTTCCAAAAACCCCATTTCTACCAGCATTAGATCATTCTACACTCTAGAACTCTTCTGGCAATCCATGCTCTAGAACCCTTCTTTCATGATGCACTTGTAGAAGCATTCTAGAACCCACTTCAACAGTCCATATATTGCATTTCCATGGCCAAAGTCCACTTTCTAGAACTGATGCCCACACTATCAATCTATGTTCTAGAACATCCACTCCAGTAGTTTACACACTAAAACCCCTTTAACACCACTGAAGTTCCACAGAATCTTGCCAGCATTCCACGTTCTAGAATCTTTCTCATGTTCTACGAATCATCTGACATTCCACACTCCAGAATATTTCAGGAATTGCTCACTCCCTTTCGACACCCATGCTAGCATTGCATCTGGTATTCCTCACTCTAGAACCCTTCTGACTCTGCCTCCAACTTTTCACATTCTAGTATCCATCAAACCTTCCACTCTAGAACCCTGCTGGTACCTGCGTCCACAATACAGTTTCTAGTATCTACAACATTCCATGTTATAGAGCCGTTCTGATCTTCCAAGTTAAAACCTTGATACCCTCTCCTGCTTTCTAAAACTCTTCTACCATCTAGTCCAGTGTGCCATACTCAAGAACCATTCTGTCAGCCTATTTCACATTCTAGATCCTTTGTGATGTTCTTCAATGCTCTCAACCACCCAGAGATTGTATCACCATGGGGCATGCACATTACAAGACAAACATTTTGGATGTTTTTTTACCAAGAGGAATCTTGGGATTACACTAAAACCCCTTTTATATACTTGATGTATGGATATAATATTGTGCCAAAAATATTGTGATACTGCATCAGTTTTTTTTCTCCCACTTCTATATTATTACCATATAATTACTATAATAAAAAGCCTTGTTACAAGGTTGGGGTGAAGAGGTGAGGGGGGAAATAAGTTCACAATATACTATAGCATTAAAAAAGGCCTACAGAAACGCAGCTGTCCTCTCTGGTTGATCTCTGGATGGTTAAGCCCAGTGACAGAAGCTACGTTCTGTATTTTTCCTCCAAAAGCCCCATACCAACATGGAGGAAAGCTCCTCTGCTGTGAAGCCTCTGCTATTTCACAATGCACTGGACCATCATCCTCCAAAACTTGATTACAGCATTCCTTTTAATATCCGAATGATTTTAAGCAGCCCGTTTTGGATTTACACCAATCAGCCATAACATTAACACCGCCTGCCTAATACTGAGTGTGTCCCTTCTGCTGCTGAAAGAGCTGATTGTGGTGCACTGACCCCTTTCTATCAGAGTCAGCATCACTTTTTACACTAGCTCTTCTGTGGGGCCACATGGACTAGACTTTACTCCCCACATGCATCAGTGAGCCTTGGGTGCCCGTGGCCTTGTCGCCAACTCAGTCAGATTCCAATTTTTCCTGCTTCTAGCACATCAGCTTCAACAACTGACTGTTCACTTGCTGCCTAATATATCCCACCCCCGTGACAGGTGCCATGTGATGAAATAACTAGAGAGTCAATGTTATTCACTTCACCTGTCAGCGGTGTTAATGTTATGGCTGGTCAGTGTATACTGTACATATATTGGTTTTGTGTGTATTGTGTGATATCTGGCTTCTCTCCCCAAACACACTAACTCCTCTTTTTCCACATGAGAAAAAGTTTCAACCGTCTCACAGTGTCAGTCAGTCCATAATAAGCAGAGTACGGCTTCGTTACAGAGCCAGTTATCATTGTTCAGCCACTATAATGAGTCTAATGGCCCATTAGTTAATCAAGGACTGACATTTTGAGAGGAAAATTGAAATATTTCTCTGTTTTGTGTCAGTATTGTATGAAATAAATGCTTCTTGTAAATTGCAGCTGGTCCTGCTGACAGTCATGGATGTCCTCTTTGGAGTGTGTAACTATTTTCTCACTGTGTGTGTGTGTGTGTGTGTTTGGTTCCACAGGAGAAGAAAGGCAGGTATCCTGCCCAGTCTGGAGGATCTGCTCTTCTACACCATTGCAGAGGGCCAAGAAAAAATCCCAGCTCACAAGTTTACCACGGTAATCACACACATACACACATGCACACACACACACACACAGTGAGAAAACAAAAACACATTGTTTATCCACACTGTACACACTACATGGCAATGTGGACATGTGACCATAACACCTATATAGGCTTATTGGACATTCCATTTTAAAACCATGGGCAGTTATTGTGGAGTTAACCAAACCAAATCTCACCCCCAAATCCCACCTCGAACCCAAACCTAGCTAAGAGTCAATGTTTGAGTTCATCCTAAGTGTTTTGGGTTGAGGTCAGGGCTGCAGTTCCTCCTTACCAGATTCTTCCCCCTTATGTCTATATGGGTCCACTTTATGCAAAGGGGCGGAGTCATGCTGGAACAGGAAGGAGTCTTCCTCAAAGGAAGGATATAGTTGTCTGTAATGTATTCACATGCTGTAGTGTTGACCTCACCCTTCCCTGGAGCTACGAGACCCAAACCCTGAAAAACAGCCCCAGCCCATAATTCCTCCTCCACCAAACTTTACCGCAGCCACTCAGCTTTCTGATAGGTAGCGTTCACCAGGAATCCACCAAACTCAGATTTATCCATCAGACTGGCAGATAGTGAAGTTTACTCTAGAGAACATGTTTTTAGTGGTGAGAACTATGCGCTGGGGACCTGAAGGTCACAGGTTCAAGTCCCGGCTCAGGCACTACTGAGGCACCCTTAAGCAAGGTACCGTCCCACTACTCTGCTCCACGTCTTGGAAGTCGCTTTGGATAAAAGCGTCAGCCAAATGAATAAATGTAAATGTAAATGTCTTATGCTTGTGTGTTTTGCTCTGGAATCCCATTGCAAAAAGCTCCTCACACACAAATCTTCAGCTCATGTGTCTTCCACTTCAGGATTCTGCGTCACCACTCTAATTTATGGTGGTCTTCAGCTTCGTGGCTTAGCTGTCGTTGCTCCTAGATGCTTCCTTTTGACAATGCTACAACTGTGGTTTGACCGAGGCACAGACATATGGCAGAGTGAGGCTGTATGTCTCTGTATAGAGTTTCTCATGTAATCTTCTGCTAGTAAGCTTTTACCTCCCAGGGTTCCTGCAGTGGCCATTTATATTGTGTGTGTCTGTGTGTGTGTGTAGGCGCTGAAAGCCACCGGTCTGCGTACGGGTGATCCCCGTCTGAAGGAGTGTATGGAGATGTTGAAGGTCACCCTGAAGACCACGTCTGATGGAGCGCTGGACCGACACCTCTTTAAAAAGTAAAAGTCACACACTTGCAGTATCTGCTACCTGTGTGTGTGTGTGTGTGTTTATTATTACATTATAGATAGATTGATGGATGGACGGACGGACAAACGGACAGACAGATAGATGGATGGGTGGACAGACAGACAGACATACAGACAGACAGGTAGATAGATAGATAGATAGATAGATAGATAGATAGATAGATAGATAGATAGATAGATAGATAGA
>JBBPDA010038684.1:0-14566 GCA_037974385.1 Arnoldichthys spilopterus
TTTGGTGAATGGGGCCACTGTCTCTTTTACATTAGTAACTGATTTAGAGCTTCGGCCCTGGCCTCCAAATGTCCATGACATGTTTGCTCCTTCCACATCCTCCTTATTATCACCAGTTATGATGCAGTGGATTAATGCTTCTTTGGATGTGAAAAGGTCTTTTGCTTGGGGTGGACTGACTTTTAGAGAGAACTCAGCTACATAAAAGAGAAAAACACATATATTAATAATGTAAATCAGGAAAAGCAAAGTTTAACTACATAACCACCATGACACAAAATGACATGTGATTAATATTTTTTATGTACTTTAAGTAGTCTCAATTCTGATGAGCTATGAAGTGGAAAATGTACATTGAACATTTGATCTTATTTCATGTGAAATGTCTTTTAAAACCACATGACATTTAGCACAAGCAGATCATAAACAACACAGAACATATAAACACATAGAAACCTGCAGAGTCAGTTATGGAAAGTATATAGACTGAATTGACTATTAAATTATTTAAATCTAACGAATATTCCTGCATCAAAGTAACGTGGTTTTGTGACCTAATGTTAGACTTAGATCATGGTCCATGCAACATCTTCCACTGTACCTTTAAAAGATCGTGAATGTGATCTTTTTTTTTTTTCATGGTTTACTTCACAGGTGTATTTCACATTTTTTCCCCACATGTCTTTATTGACTTTGATGAGGCTCCCAGCTGTATAATGCATGCTGGCCTTATTGCGCTTGGCAGGCCAGGTCTGTCCAGGAACTACATTGCCATCCTCTTTCAATGTGAAAGTCAGACTCTGTGGGAAGAAATCCTCAGCGACACACATGATGGATTCACCCTCAGAAACTTCCACCAGATTAACAGATGGCTCTTTATCTTCTGTAAAACATCAAGCAGTTTAACAAGCTTAGAGGCCATAAGAGACTGCTGACACAATCAGTATTGCACTTGCACAAACTATATTAATCAGGAATAAGGTGCACAAATTAATTCCAAAATGCATTTTTACCTGGTATATTTAGTGTCTCCTTGCCTACTTTACATGTTACACGTTTTCCATCATCCCAGTCAGAACTTGAAATTTTGATGACGCTCACTTTGGCATAAGCTCCATCTCTTGGTACAGCCGGATACTGAACAAATGTGGTCAGTGGCTTTGCATCATAATTTAACCACTCGAAAGTTGTGTCTGCTGGAAGGCCAGTGGACAAGCAGCCAATCGTGACTTCACTGCCCTTGGAACACCCCACCATTGGGTAAATTGACTGCGTATCGTTACCTGAAATTGAGCACAATGAAACCACTGAAACAGGCTAAACTTATTGAAGTAAACAACCAGATGTCCTTGCAACAGGCTACCCAGAGCTAAAGGCTCTAATATATTACCTGTTCTGTAAAAGTTCATCATCGTTTTACTAACAATCACATAATGTCACTCTTCAAAAATACATGTACACAGACATGTAACTACAGAGAAACTAAATTAAAAATAATATAAATAGTTATAATTTCAATAGTTCTAAACATTTTTAATAATGTAGCATTACTTTGAAGAGCAAGAGGAAGATTTTAATAACAGTTAATAATCTGTAAACCTATAGGCATAATCATCTGTAAACGTTAAGGCATAATCAGGGATTACATAGAGGACTGTAATTTTAATTATTTTCAATAATTTATTAATTATTGAATTTACTATATTTCATACATTTTCTTATATTTCAACCCTCAGTGACTGAAAACCAGTATCCACTAATCAACATGTTATTATTTGAAAATTCATAACCAGTGACTAAGTTTTTATCCTTTATTACCAAAATGTACATTATTCTTATGAATTAGCATGAAATTATTTGAAACATTGCATTCAGCGATTAGTGGATTTTATTTATTTGTCACAGCATAAACTTTACCGACTGACGGAAACCTTTCAGCATTTTTAAAGTACATTTTTCTAGCATTATATATTAAAATAAAAAAACTGTTGTTAATAAAGCCTAATTATTAAAAAATAAGTATTAACTAAGAAAGTTCCATGTAAAACAAAAAAACATAAGAAGAATGTGTTGACTGGGTCACTATTAGAAGTAACTGTTATCTTGGCAATTTTGAGCTTTAAATTTTACAGTAAAAATGTAGTTTTGAATCACATAAATCAACAAATACTTTTTATAGTATTCACTTTAAAGCAAGGGTGAAATATATTGTAATATAATATTATATTGTATATTATTATATATTATAATATTATGTTTTTGTAAATATTTATTTAAAAGAAAATGTGTTAATCACCATTACTGTTTTTTTTTATCTGTTTGCCATGTTACACTTTAGGAAACAGCAAAAAAAAAAAGAATAAATAAATAATAATACAAATAATGTGAGAATTTTAATGAGAAATGTAAAATTGTCTTGCAGTATTTCTTGTGTTTTATTACATGGCGTTCCATCAATAGCCACAGACGTTATTTGATATTATTTTTCGATAATTCTCCAGCAGACCCTGGTCATTCACAGTCATTTTGTGATCATTGTTACAAAGGGAGTGTATTGACGCAGTAATTCATGTTTTCATTGGTAAAAGTTTAGACAGGCATTTTATAATTAAAATAAAACGTTTCCCTCAACGTTTAGCTCATTGTATTTCAGTCCTTATTCATATATATTATGTTAATGTTATGTTATGAAATATTAACAGACTATGGTGGTTGAAGTAGGTTTGGTTGAACCAGCCTCAAAATTTCTACCAATATATGCACCAATTTCTACACTGATTGCTAACAAGTGAAGAAAAACTCATACAAATGTAATATAACCTGTACAGACACCATAGCCAATATTAACGAAGTTCATTCTTACCTGTGACGGTGACTTGAGTTCCTTTCCCCCAGTAGTCAAAAGCATCACTGTGATGCAGCTCTTGCATTAAGATGAACAAAAACCTCCCTGTATGAAGAGCTCACCTTCCAGAATGCTATACACTTTTACTGTACAGTCTAACCAAAATTACACTAGGGATGAGAGATACTTCTACTTTAACCACAAGCACAGTGAGATAAAATAGAAAGCGTTTTGCTGAGGAGGCAGAAAATATCCAGCTTTTATGTTACTGTTGTTTATTGTGTGCTTTGATGGTTTTTGTTAGTGAGTGTATCTCTGTGCCACCCCCGTATCACAGTGATATAATGGCGGACAAAAACATAGACCTGCTACTTTATATTCAGTTTTCTGTGCTGAATTTACTCTGTTGGTTTTTGTCAGCATTTTAATCCTTTGAATAAACCATCATGTACTCTTTTTTTATTAAGATTAATTTTTTTCTCTCTAGGTTTTCATTCTCCATATTGTTTCTACTTATGTTTTTTATGATTTTAAATAAGATTTAAAGTGTATGATGTTTTACAACATAAGGTGGACATACATAATATTTTAAACTAAACTTTCACCCTCTTCATTAAAGCTAAGTACTCAGGTTTACTGACCTAAACACAAGCAACATCACAGTTCATGTGTTCTTATGAAAATGTAACAGTTAAGGGATACTTTGTTTAGAAACCTTTCCTCATTCAACACCTAAAAGCTATTTTCAACTGCACTAAAAAGATTATGACTCAGGTTTATCAAGTAGTTAAACATAAACATATTATGTCAACACATTTTTTTACATTCTTTCTTACTCATTTTATTAATTTACAATCACTTTGAATTATGTATATTCAGAGCACTATATACTGTGACCTCTTTCACCCTTTTTAGTGGAGTACATTTATAAACAAAACTGTTCATATCAGAATTTAAATGTTCAAAATGTAACCAAAATTAAAGCTATGACGAACACAGATCATGAAAACATTAAAAAACCATTAGATATTATGATTACCTAGTTACAATAATGAGAATACAATATGGTTTATGGACATGAGGTTTTTAGCAGTGCCTTAGCTTGTCACCACCATATGTAAGAGGCAGGGCCCCTTTAAGAGAGTAAGGAGAGTTGTCTCCATCTGGTGGCCGGAGCCGGTAGCCCCGGCATCAACCCCCAGTTCAAGTGATCCACAGGTGCTGTGGATCAGGGAGTTGATCGCCGGAGTTACTTAGGCTCTAGGAGACTAGAGACGTAAAGTCAAATTGTCTCAAGCAAAGTGTCTGAGCGCCGTCTTTGTGTATTTCGTTTTTTTAACCTTAGCCTTAGCCTTGTTTTTTGACAATGACTTTCACATTACCCCTTGTGTTTTGGTTGCCTGCCTGTTTTGAATAAAACAGTGTGTAACTTTGCGTCCTGCACCCCTCCCCTTGTTCATAACAGATGACTTCGCCAACCAAGGATGGAGTGAGTCACCCCGACTCCCCCACACCCAGTGTGATGGAGCTCTTCTAAGTTGTGGTGGACCAGGGCAGGCTGCTCGGGGAACACTGGCGGGCGATCCAAAGCATCGACTCCAGCCTGGGCAAGCTAACCCAGGTCCTGCAATGGCTGTCAAGCCGACAGTCTTCCGACCCTAAAGCTACCCCGCTCAAATACCAGACGAGTATGACAGGAACCCCAACATGTGTGGAGGGTTCCTGTCTCAATGCTCCATGTATTTCTCACACCAATCGATATAAACCGATAAAATATCATTTCTCTCTGGGAGAGCACTAAAGTGGGTGACTGCAGTGTGGAGTGAGTTGAACCTTACCGCATGCACCTACGAGAGCGGAAGGTGTTTGACCACCCTCACGGGGGGAGAAACCAAGGATGAAGGTTGGTGGGGCTCGAGAGGGGCAAGCGGAGGGATTTTGATTACGCGGGGTGCTCAGGTCCGTTCCCGCCAGGAGCGGGTGAAACGGTGTGCCACTGAGCCCCACCGCCGCCGCGTCGGTAATCATGGATACATTAGGAAATCATGTAAATCAAGTGTAGTACATTTTAAATTACCTGGCAAATTCAGCTTGAGAACTATTTGACTGTTTGCTATGAAAAGAAATGTCTTACAACCTCATTAAATCCCATGTGTGGGACATAAAAATGGCAGCATATGCAAGAAAACCCTCAAAAGTCTTGAACTGAAGGAATGAAAGAGTGGTGAAAATTTTAACAAGTCTATAGAACAAGAACAATTTCTCCAACAAGAAATTATGTTAAATGTGGCAATTCTAGCTTCTGTGGCTGAGAGTTTACTGACTGTCTCCAAAAAATGAAATTAGATTTGGTAATATTTTTAATGAATAAAAGATTGAAAAAGTTACTTCTTCTTAAAATACAGTATATCACCTTGATCTGTAGTGAAAGTGACTATTTGTCACCACGCCAACATGCAACCTCTGCATTTAACCCATCACAAGTTTTATCAAGGGTACCTCAGTAGTGCCCGAGCCGGGACTCAAACCTGAGACCTTCAGGTCTCAAAGGCAGTGTCCTAACCACTAGGCCACCACTGCCCACAGCTTAGTTCCCTGACCGGGCACTGTAGGCACTGTAGTGAAAGGAACTTGTATAATTTGTCATTGTAAACACACTCAAGCTCCACAACGAAATGTGACCTCTACATTTAACCCATCACACGTGCACAATTGGAGCAGTATGCAGGTATCCACAGTGCCTGGGGAGCAGTGTAGCAGGACAGTACCTTGCTCACGGGTACCTCAGCCAGAACTTGAACATGCTGCAGGGTGTAATGTTTGTTTATTTGAATATGTTTTAAAAAAATCAACAGTTTCCATCTGGTGTACTAATTTTTTTTTCACATGAGACTCATTCAGAGACTCATTTGTATTGTGCTGCAACAGAACCTCTGCGAGGTTTTTGTATGGTGATTTTTCACTGTGTACCCCAGCCATACACCATGTTCAACACTTCTGCAAAAACTCAGTGGCCTGTTTCCTTTTATAGTCAATTACATGCTTGAAAAAGTAACTAATACCACAACAATTTAAAATGTTCAAAATGTAGAAAAAATGAAATAAATTATAAACACAAACCATGAAAAAAATGTTTTTTACAATTAGTTTCAGCAGTGAAAATGCAATTGCTGCGATGAGGCTTTTCCATATGTTTCCTTTAATACATGTCTTATTTCATTTTTACTTGACTAGATATTTGATAATTTTTAATATGACACCTGTAGAATGTGTTTTCTACAATACTATATGTAAATTACACAAAATAACATCAAAATAAGCTGGTATGAGCATGTTGCACAATTCTCATCATACTGAATAGTCTACCTGCAATGAGAACTTCCAATATGATGAGAACTGCATAAAGTTTTTCTGTGATGGCAGGAATTTGCATGACACTGCAGTATCAATGGTGGGAAGAAGATATAGTTATTTAACATGCTGTGATAGAACAAGGGTGAAAATGAAAAATCTGCCTCCTAAAAGCTAACTGATCACTTATAATACTAAAATATTGTATATAATATAAAATATTGTATAGTAAAATTATTTATTTTGAGAGGTATGGATTGTAATAATTTCTATTCATTTGACTTAGAATGTCTGATGTATAATTCAATATTTCATTCTTTCTGATGCATACTCAGATGTAGAAAAAGAAGCATAAAAGAAAAATAAAACTGGCCAAAAAAGGGACGTTAGCGCCCACACTCTTGTCTAACCTATTTTTGACCAGACCTGGCATAGCTTATTAAGCTTAAGTTGTTGTGTTTTGGCAGTTAAGTAAAATACATTGAACAGCCATAATACTGAGTATGTCCCCCTCATGGTGCTGAAGCAACTCTGAATGTGTTCTGACACCTTTCTTTCAGAGTCAGCATTCATTTTTTAAACCACAGTAGCTCAGGGGGACCAGACCAGACATGCTAGTGTTCACTCATATGCATCAGTCATGTCATGGCCTGAGGCTTCATTTTACAATGATATAATTCATTAGATGTTTAGATGAAAAAATGTAAATACAAGGGAAACCAACAGGTTGACAATAGGACAAGCAATGAAAATAATGTGGCCTTGAAGTTCTGTAAAAATAATGAGAAAAATCATTTCAATCATATTCATGTAAATCATGCTGTGCATAGTAAATCTTGCATTTAGCCATATTTATATATCATTTGTATATCACTATTCTTAAATTACAATAATCAGAAGCCACGTCAGTTTAAATGTTCAGTAATCTTCCACTGCAAAGCAGATGGCTCACATTTACTCCACCCATGCATGTGTTTTTGGGGTGGGGTTGATGCTGCTTTGTGTCACAGTGTCACAGTGTATCGCACACAGTAATACACAGCTGTGTCGTCAGCTTTCAGGCTTTGTGCATGTAAAGAGACTTTGTTTCCATCAACTTCTGATGAAATGCTGAACTTATTTTTAAGTGAATCTGTCAAGGTTCCAGAGGAGTCGCCAATCCACTCCATTGCTCGTCCTGTTTGATGTCGAATCCAGTCTGTGGTGTAGCTGCTGTCGTCCACTGAATATCCTGAGACACCACAGGTAATTGTGAATGGCTCACCAGGCTTTACATGTTTAAACTCAGGCTGATGTAGGTCAGCGGCACTCCTAACATCTGCAGAACAGAACAAAATGCATTGTGTTCATAACATTTTGTTGATGTCCCAAATTGTTGGCCAGGTTTTCAAGAACCACCATTCAGTGGTGGAGCTGATGATCCTGTACTTACAGCCTGCAGCTGCCAGAGTCATCAGAAGCTGAAGGAACATTGTGCAATGGTTCATCCTCTTCAGTACCCTTCACTTAGCCTGGCTCTAGAACTGATACGGCAGAGGACAGACAGCTTTTTCTTAAGGAAGGATGGGGTGTGAATCTTTGCATCGCAAATGTGGTTTATTTAAAGGAGGACATCTGACTCCAGTGAGTTCAAATTGGTTTATGAAGTAAAAGGATAAGCAACAACACTGAATGATTCATCATATTGCAGTGTTTGATTATGGAGGTTTTCTTTGCAGGAACATTTGTTATAAAAATAGAAGTTTCAAGGACAAGTGCTTATGAGAATATAGTATTTAATTACATACAGTAAATAAGAATGATCAGAACATTAACCTAGTTCCAGCGACCCAGAGACGGAAGAAGCGGTTTAGAAAATGGATTGGATGGATGGACTTCTACGAGACGGAGCATGCTAAGGCTGACAGAGCCGTGTTAATTATACATGTTTAATAAAGTTTGTGTCATTGCAACATATTATATGTGCCTGTTTTGCAATGAAATATAGAGAAATGTAACATCTGCACATTGACTCAAAGTAAGCATGTGTTCCATGCATAAAAAACTTTTTTAGAATAAACTAAACCTTTGTAGAAAAAATATTTATTAGCCCTGCCCTTTCATTATAATGCACAGGTGTACTCCCTTCATGTCTCCACCCATGTCCAGGTGTGCTATGTTTCCTGTCAGCATGTAGGTGAGTGTTATTCTTGAATGTTTGTTCTGGTTTTTTGACTCTTTGTTTTTGGATTTCATTGAACTGTGGATTAAACTTTCAAATGCTGCATTTGAGCCTTGTGTGATCATTACAGCATGTCAATTTTTGGTTTATAAAATTCAGTTTCATATGCATGTCTGAGTGTCCAGTGTGACCTATGCACCATGCCAGCCACACCTGCCACCAGACTACGCATCACCCAGTGTATATGTTTGAAATGACAATAAAAGCCTTGACTTGACTTGAATTAAATGAAAGCCCAACCATTCCTGTTGTAAGTGTAGTAAAAGTGACTATTTGTCATTGTTACACCCCATCACACAACGTGTACCACAATGAAAAATCACCTCTGCATTTAACCCACCCTGATGTGGAGCACTGGGCAGCTATCAACAGCACCCGTGGAGCAGTGTAGGACAGTACCCTCCTCAAGGGAACCTCAGTGATGTCTGGAACTTGCAACCCTCCCATTATATGGGCAAATGCCTAACCACTAGGCTACCACTGCCCTCCAAAATAAGGCTGTACGTTGGCCAGGAATCTACTGCACAGTGATTTTAACACTTTTGGATGGAAGGGTTAGACTGCTCCTCATGCCTGCATATAAGAAAAATATTGCTTTACACTTTTTGTTGTTTTTTTCATTGTCTATCAAGGTTTTTTTTTGCCATTTTGCACACACTACATTTGTGTTTTTCCCAGAGGTAATACAATTATAAAGACATCTTTCTAACACCCAGAAGACCAACTATCCTTTAATTTAGCATAACTGATTCTTGCTGAATCATTTTAAACATCCTTTTTGTGGGTTTGAATAATATTAAATCAACATAACTTTAGATCTTTAGCTCACTGATTTCCTGCACATGGACCTTTTTTTTTTCACTAGATGGCATTGTTTGGTTACATATCAGTCAGATTTGGCCACTGCTTGTGATTGGACAGGTTTTTATATGGCTCTGCAGCCTTTTTGTGTCAGTGTGACTCTTTTGCACAGTAATACACAGCTGTGTCTTCAGCTTTCAGACTCTTCACCTGCAGGTACAGCATGTTCTTACTGGTGTCTTTAGTGATGGAGAACTGGCCCTGCAGAGACTGGGCAAATATAGTGCCTGTGCCTGCATCAATGCGGCCAATCCATTCCAGTCCTTTCCCAGGTTTCTGACGGATCCAGTGCAACCAGCTAAGGGAAAGTCCAGACACAGAACAGGACAGCATAACTGAACTTCCAGGCTTCTCCACCACTGCCTCAGATGAGGTCAATGACTGTCCATGGGTATCTGGAGGAAAAAAATAAGTAAATAATACTCAAGCTAAACCACTAATGTAGTATGGTTTATGAACAAGTAAAATAAATTAAATTAAATATATAAGTCTTTTTAAATTAATCAGTAATTAAAATAGCAATGTGAAAAAGTTTAGAACTTACATGAAATTAGTACAATGAATACACAGAAAAATATATACATCTTCCTGCTGAAGCTTTGCACCATACATGGATAATGTTCTAGCGATGAGTGGTAGCAGGGACACCCAAGAATACGCTGTATATACCGGTCTGTATTTGAATAGGGAGGGTCCACAACTTTGGGCAAATAAAGTGTTAGCTTCGGGTAGCTCAACCACTTTCTGTAGGCCTCCCAATGGCTACACTGCTGATGGGATGAAAATGAACTCTTCAAATATTTTATATGTCTTATATTATATTATATAATATATAATCTTCAATTATTTCAGTTAAGATTGTAATTACAACCAAACATATTTAAAAATTTTAAATTTAATAAAAAGTATTAACATTTAAAGCAGTGCAACATTACATTCTAAGGCTGCTCTGAAAGGGGGTTAATATGGATTAATTTAGATTAATAAATGTGTCTGTTTTTGTAATGATGTGTTTTTCTGTTCCGAATCAACACTAGACTGTCATGCAGTATCCCCTTTGCAATTAATTTCACCTTTATGTCCTGCATAAAACATTTCCTCCACTAGATGGCAATATTGCGTCTTTTTTATTAGTCTTTCAGTTAAGTGTGAGTTCTAGGCCTTGAGGGCTGCTTTTTTTCGCAACATCATTTTCAATCATTTTGGCAAGTTCCCTGAAAGGCAGGGAATCTTTTTCAGAGCTTCGTCACAAAGACAACTTTTAATTAAGCCTCCTCTAGCTCTGGTGAGCTCAAAGTAAACTGATTTTGGTTGGGTCGACCGTGTGTTGAACACATGTTACATGTGATATGAAGAATAGCCATCATCAGGTAAAGAGAATGATTGAAGAATTGATTATTTATGTCAGATTTTATAGCAATGCTTTTCCAACCAATCATGTAATCTAAATGCTCAGGTAAATCATCAGGCACTTTGCCCATTGAGAGAAGCTGGCAAAACTATGATGTAACTCCATATGATATACTATATTTACTGCATCACCTGCTTTTGCTATATTATTCAAAAAGAATGTAAATCTTACACACTAATAATAAAAGAAAGTGCAAAGAAAATGCATAAGTTTCAGTATCAGACTCTTAGTGCCCAAACAGAAAATGACAATTTAAACTCCGTTAAAAATTAATTGTTTTTTTTCATCACCACCATAAGGAATTACATTATGCAATATTATCCAGCCTTTTCAAAACAGCTAAGACAGTGTTTTTACCTCCAAAACAAAGAAAACACAATTGTTTTTGTCGTAGTCTTCTTCTCCATACAGAACATTGCCAGATATTTTTTTAGATGCACACTTTAAAAATAGCCATCTACAGCTGAGAGCAGAGATGAAATAATGGCCATAGATGATGATGGCCATTGGAATAAGGCTGATTTGCTTTTTTACATAAACATTTTTGTATTTAAAAAAGATCTGAAAATGTTTTTATTTATTGTACTGTAAACCATTGAACATCCCCAACCAAAGTGTTACCCACAACCAAGACCTTGCAACAACATTTAAGACACAGCGCCATCCTGATATACAGTATCGGACAATATGTGAAAGATTAATTCCTGTCAAAAGTGCAAATGATCTCAGAAGGCATGCTGGAGTTACAAGCAATGAAAACATCTATGACAACACTTCCTGGTTTGCCAACTGGGTTCAGAAAACCCACCCACAGAAAAGATTGATGTGGACATCGTGCATTACATTGTTTTTAGGTTTTTAGCAAAATGCAAATTTATCGTCCAGTAATAATAAAGCTGGAGCCTGTAGTAACAGATTCCACCAGTACACCCTGTAAAACTTTGCCATGTTACCAAACACTGCATGTTTTGTGGTGCTTCTTGCAGCTGCATCCTGTAAGTTAATCTCACTAATTTACGATGCTAAATTATATTTTGATATGGAAAATATCGCAGAGTTGAGTTTACTTGATGTCTTAATTTTTTGGTACTACATTACTATAGTTCTTTCATTACAGATGTCTGTGGGCAAATTAGTTTTTTTCAGCCAGATCATGTAGTTGTACAGCCTGGACAGCCCTTGACCATTGAATGCAAAGTTTCGGGATATTCCCTGACCGACAGCAGCTACTGCACAAACTGGATTCGTCACCCCAAAGGGAAAGCAATGGAATGGATCGGATTTATTTGTAGCAATGGTGGCACAGGTTACGGAGAGTCATTAAAAAACAGATTCAGCATCACACAACAAACCTCAAGTAGCACAGTGACTCTACAAGGGCAGAACATGCAGATGGGAGACACAGCTGCATATTATTGTGTCCGATATAGAAACACAGTGATCTATAGTCCTGCAGTGCCCGTACAAAAACCCTCACAACCCTCTGTCTCTGACAGCTGTTTGGTTTAATCCATCATGATGATTGACATGAGCTTTAATATGGGTGTGACTTCATTCCTATACCCCATGGAAACAGAGAAAAATTTTTTTTCCCAGATGTTTTTAATAGAACACACTATTATTAAATATTATTAAATATTATTGAAGTGCCAGTGCATTGCTCCTGAGCTTCTGCTTAAGCAATGTCCATAAAAAAGTTAGAGAAACTAGTGAGGACAGAGGTGTAAGAGCTCTGCAGGTAGTGAAGTAGCTGCTAGGCTTTCATTGTTGGGGGTTGAGGGTCCAGGTGAAGTCATTAGTTAAAGTATGTGCGCACCAAGAAAATGAAGCTTTTGAGACTGGTGTCTTTAGTTAAGGAAGTTCAGGATCCAAAGGGAAGTTGTCAGGCCCAGAAAACTGTGTGAAATGCTGAAGCAAAGTCTATGAACACCATTCTCTCATTAATGTCCTTTCTGTCAGTTAACCATATTTGTACTGCCCCCTGGTGGTAGTACAGCTCTGTACGAAACACGCTTGTCATTTAAAAACGCCAGGATCCAAAATTAATCTACTGGATAAAACACCAAAACTTTTACCTTACTTGATTCTTTGACCTCCAGAGCACATGTCTACCAAATTTGAAGATTCTATGTGTTTTCGTTCTTTAATAATCTGTAAAAATGTGTTTTTATGTGAACAAGGTGGCGCCATTGCAGGCACGTCACAACCGGAACAATAAAATCATTATAAACATCACCCTATGCAGTGACAGGTCAAACAACACGACAGACAATTCACATTCCAACACAAAACAGCACTAAACACTTATTATTCACAAAAATAAACAGCAATAAAACCATAAATCAGCTGCTCACTCGACCAACACAAACACCGGAAGCTGACGCGTCATAAATCGCAAAAGAATTCAATAACAGCTCGTCTGCACAAAACTTAAATGTTGCGCATGGTGAAATGGATTCAGTGTGGAAGGGAGACTAAACTTTATGAGTCTCATGACCAACTGCACAAAGCAATTATTACACAATGGCTGTGGGTTGGTTGTAATATATATATACAAGTTATAATAAGTTAAAACACTGAAGCATAATAATGTACAACATGAAGTTAAATTCTGCTGGTGAAATGACCACTATGCAACACAAATGTAACAAAGACAATAACAAATGTAGCTCATTTTAATTGTGTCACTGTATCATTGTATCAACATGTTTACTGTATAGATGAGTGTTCATTTTTTATTGAATCATATTCAGGGAATTGACTACGTGATATACTCAGTGTCACATTTTTATTCAGTTTTGATAAAGATGTTGCTGAATTACAATCCGAGTAGCTACAAAAAATTTTTGTGGTGTTCATACATCACACTGCTACTTCTTAGAACATATGATTCCAAACTGCAAAAATTAGTACAAATTTACTTAGTTGAAGAGGTGCAGTTTTTGTACAGTCTTGAAACCTCTTATGTCACTGTGTGTTTCTTGCACAGTAATACACTGCAGTATCTTCAGTCTTCAGTTTGCTCATGTGCAGATACACCTGATCCTTGCTGTTGTCTCTGGAGATGGTGAACCTGCCACTGACCGCACTAGAGAAGAACTTCCCTGCACTGTTACCCTCAATAGTTGCAACAAATTCCAGGAGCCATCAAAGTCCAATCCAGAGCCAGTACAGGTCAGTTTATGAGAGTCTTCATGTTTGAGGAACGCTGGACCAGATTCAGTCAATGTCTGACCGCAGGAATCTAGAATACAAGATTGCACATGTGTGAGGCATTAAGAAACTTAAAAAAACATTTTAGAATTTATTCTAAAGAACAAAACAGAGCTGGACTAACATTGAATAAGCATTGATACAGCGAGGTAGATCAAAAAGCTGTTCAGCTCCATCCCAAAGAACTGAAACTGCTATAATTCTCAAAAACCTTGGTGAAATGTTCTGAATACGCCAGTTTATAGGACTGAACTACACATTTCATTTGCATAGCCCAAGCGAACCCTAAAAGGCAAAACCACTGAGTAACATAAATGTAGATATGAAAGTTGATATAGTTTCTTCTTCTTCTTCTTCTTCTTCTTCTTTATTATTATTATTATTATTAATTATTATTATTTTTATCATTATTAGCCTATGTTACTGTCTATTACAGCTAGGCATTCTCAGTATTTATAGTTCTCAGAGAACAACACAGCTCACAGTGAAAGGCTGATATAGTTTGTATTGCACTTTGCTCAGACTGCACTGAGTTATGCTGTTTACTGAATCCACAATTGCTTCAATAATTTCAGTTACTGATCTCTAAGCCTCAAGACAGGCTTTTAGACAGCCTAAGTTCATTCAGAAATAACTTCTTCACTCAAAAAGTAACGGTAACACT
>JBBPDA010038693.1:0-14566 GCA_037974385.1 Arnoldichthys spilopterus
AAGTTATTTCTGTGACCATTGTGAGTTTTTCTTTCATTGACTGAAGGGTACCAACAATTTTGTCCACGTGTGTAGATCAGCCCTGGTCTAACCATCACGGTTTGTCACTCAAATCCTTACAGTAATGTGCTTTTTCAGCTTCCAACATATCAACTTGCTGCATAATATTTTCCGACCCTTGTGTATGAGTAAATGCAGATGTTTTTTCTTCCAGTTAAATGAGACTATTTAAAATTATAAAGCAATAACACTTAATCAAATTCAGATCATAATAAAATACAAATTTGCATACTTGCACACTAATAAAACACACTAATAAAAGTTTCGAGTCTGCACCTCATAACACTTTCCCCACTTATTTCAGTGTCAAAAATTATTCATACAACACCAGGAGTATTGAGAAGAATGAGAGAATGGACATATTTGTATTCCATATTCATAATTTTTTTATTTTCCTTTAAAAATCTTACTGAACTAAGTGTAGTGAAATGTTATAAACATAATTTTAAATTGAGTCTTTTTTTTGTCTGTACGATTTTTTTTATTCCTTTGGGGATAACAATCATATCTGTTGACAGGTGGTGATTGTTTTTGTCGGCAAGATGGTGATTGCATTGCATTTATCAGTGCAAGGCAGTGACCACATTTATCATTTAACCCTGTGTAGTATATAAGTATATACTGTATGTAAAAGACAATCCATCCAAATGTATCATTACATTTAAAGTGAAAATGAAAGTGGTTCTTTGTCATTGTGAACACACTCAAGCAAATGTGACCTCTGCATTTAACCCATCACACGTGCACACATGGAGCAGCGGGCAGCTACCAACAGTGCCCGGGGAGCAGTGTAGTGAAACCGTACCTTGACAAAGGGTACCTCAGTAGTGCCCGAGTGGGACTCGAACCTGCAACCTTCAGGTCTTAAAGGCCTAAAATTATTACTATTACTATTATTATTATTATTATTTTTATTATTATTACACAACTAATATTTTCTTTGCAATTTAAATTTTACATGCAGGTACTTATATATATTTATATGTACTACTAGAAAATATAACATCATGTGTGTGTGCAGGTCTGTGAGAATGCATGGGTCCCCCCACTCTCAGACACATTGCAGACAGCATCCGTCATTCACTTTTATTGTTATCAGTACAATTTCAATGGAGCACAAACACACACACACATATAAACACACATAGTCGCGTGTACTTGGCACTCAGCCAGATTGGGTCCAAACTGCAGTAAAACATAACGGCTTTCAGCTGAATTTACATTCAGATTAGAGAGAGACCAGCAGAGCCCACACTGACCCCCACCACTCCCCACATCTCTCGCTTTCTCTCTCTCTGTATTCACAGCTATACGCTAATGTTATCACTGTGTGTTACACATTTGTGACTATTGTTATTATTATTATTATTATTACTGTTAGACATTTGATAGACCGTTTTTTCCAAACCTTTGCCCAGCTGTGTGTGTTTGTGTGTGTGTGTGTGTGTGTGTGTGAGAGATACTATTCTTATCCTGCTTCTGTGGAAAAGTGTGTGTATCATATATATGTGTGTCAGTTGGTGCATGTTTACATAGACTTCTCTCTCTCTATTTCTCACTCTCTCTGTGTGTGTATGTGTGTGTGAAGGCATAAACCAAACACCCCCACACACACACACAGACACACTCACACACATTGATCAACCATAACATTAAAACAACTGACAGATTATTTTATTACAACAGCAGTCAGGGTGGAGGGATTATTGTGTGTGTGTGTGTGTGTGTGTGTGTGAGAGAGAGTGTGTGAGAGAGAGAGAGAGCGAGAGAGAGAGAGAGAGAGAGTATTCTTACCCTGCTCCAGTGGGAAAGTGTGTCTATCAGTTATAAGTGTGTGTCAGTTGGTGTGTTTTCCCGGACAGTGGTGTGTGACCTGAGGGCTTTCCTCACTCCTCTCATAACATTTACCTGTTTACATACACTTTTGTGTGTGTGTCTGTGTGCGTGCATGTATGTGTCCATGTGTGTGAAGGCTTTAGACTCCCAGCTCTCACGGGGGGCATAGTTTGTCATTTTAATTCTTATCAGTAGGACCTCAATGGAGCACAACCAAACACACACATACACACAAACACACACTGATGCAATATAGAAGCAAATCAGTTTCAATTTTTCTCTTTTTCCCACAGCTAAGAAAATTATTTCTAGTCCTGGAGCTCTGTTTACAGCTACAACAGAACCTGCAGACTGTAGACATCACACAAACACACACACCCCTCCCCCTCTAAGCGTGTCTGGATGCCGTTTGCCATTTGGTTCAACACCTGCACAAAGTGCGTCACACACTGCCGGCAGCCATAATAACACAAACATGGCATTACTGCACACTTTAGGCCTTGATAACGCTGCACTTCATGTGCTGAGGGACTGCTGCTGCACAGCTCCAACCAGACCCCAGCCCAGAGCACAGCAGCCAACACGTCTGAAGCCTTGGACACCTTACATGACTTCCAAAGTGGTTGGATGGCAGAACTGTTCACACACACTTTTAAAGTGAGTGTAATTTGCACATAACATGACTGGTCCAAGACATAGGGTCCTGCAAGGTCTTTCACCAGGAGGAATCTCCCACCAGTCTGTCTGCTCTACAGTCCCTAGTCTCTCTGCTTGTTTTTGTGGAGACCCCCTGGTCTTGGACACCAGCTAAATTCACATGGGTATCAATAAGCCCTCACACTCAGCTCATGAAGTGTAGTCTTACATCCTGTTTTCCCCATGGTGGTTAAAAACACTGAGCTGTATGCAATTCTATGATTAAAATAAGCATAAAGTAAGTCAGGCAAGGGCTGTACAAAGCCCCCTATCATTGGGCTATGGAGCAGTAAAAATGCATTTTCTGGGGTGATGGAGCTACATCCAGGATTTCAAGGATGAGCTGGAGTGGTGTTTGTGATCCAGAACACCATGCAACCTCAGTATCTAACCTCACTAATGCTTTATGCCTTAATCAAATCCTCACAGGCTATTGCTCTTTATAAAACCTTTCAGATTTAGCTCTCCAAAATAAACATTTCTACCAAACTACAATTTGCTAAAGATTCTGAGCAAACCAGAAGGCTACTGGAAAAATGTTTTGTGCATGAAGACCAAAATAAAATGTTTTGGTTTAAATCAGAAGTGCATCTGTGAAACATTATGGTGGTAGTATCATAATTTTGGCCTTTTGTGCTGCATCTGGGTGACTGTCACTGATGCATTCAGTTCCACAGTTGAAACATGAGAGAATTGAAAATTCACCAGAGTTCAGGTAAGAGGGGTACAAAGACCCCTATCATTTGACTGTGGGGCAGTAGAGCAGCATTCTCTGGGGCAATGGCGCTCCTTCCATTACCTCTATGATGAGCTGGAGTGGTGTTTGTGATCCAGAACATAGTCCGACATAACTGCCTGACCTCACTAATGCTCTATGCCTCAATCAAATCCTTACAGCTATGTTCCAAAAAGTAGTGTAATAGCCTCCTCAGCAGAGTAGAGGTCCAGATTTAGCTGCATCTGTTACAGAACAGATGAAAATGTGTGTGTTTACAGTATGTGGATGGATGCATACATGCTGGTTAGAGGGCACCTAAGAAGGCCCACCTATCAAGACACTCCTGCACCACTCTCTGTATCTCTGTCTCACTCCCCCTCTCACACACACGCTTATTTTTGATCATTTTCTCCTCTGTGCACTCCGAATCCTCTCCTGTCTCTGTGCCAAAGTTCACATGGGTCACGGTTCGCGCCAAGGGTTCATTATCAACATCTGCAGACAGAGAAACAGCCAGGCAACCATGGCCATATGTAAACACACACACACACACACACAAAGACAAGCTGATGATTGTTTCAATCTTAATGTCAGAATGAGCTCCCACTTCTAGGAATTTTGGCTTTAGAGCCAAACTTTAATGACTTTCAGTGTTTCTAGTACACATACACAAAGAGAGAGAAAACAAGTCTACAGAGTAAACAGCAGTGTAAAAGTTGTGAAAAAGTGAAAAGTAAAACAGTTCAAGCAAACACATGTACACACACAAACACACACTGACCTAATATTTACTTAGTAAGGGTCAGTGTTTAGGGGATGGGAGTGAGGGTCAGGGGGTTAAATACAGTATGTGGTATTTAAGCCTGTCTGTGTATAATTTATACTACAAACCCCATTCCCAGAAAAGTTTGGATGTTTTTCAAAACACACAAAAAAATCTGTGATCTGTTAATTCAGATGAACCTTTATTTATCTGACAAAAGAAGAAAAATAAGATTTTCAGTATTTTCACTGACCAACTTAATTGTATTTTGTAAATATTGTAAATAATTTAGAATTTGATGGCTGCAACACACTCAACAAAGGGTTGGGACAGAGTTTAAATAAGATGGAAAAGTGCACAGAACATTTAAGTTACACCAGTTTAAAGGAGTCCACATTAAGCAGGCTAATTGGTAGCAGGTGATTTATCATGATTTGGTATAACAATCCATGAAAGGCTTAGTCTTTGTAAGCAAGGGTGCGTTGTGGCTTACCCCTTTGTGCCAAAATTCACGAATGTTACAATTGCAAAACTACTACAGTTACTATGTTAATGCTAAAACAATTAAAAAGTGTTATTTAAAAGAAGTTAAGTAAAGGTCCACATAAATTAACATATCACAGATTTTTGTTTTTATTGCATTTTGTAATATATCCCACTTTCTGCTTACTTCCCCTACAGGGTCTAATATACACACACACACACACACACACACACACACACACACACACACACACAAGGATCATAAGCACACAAGCAGTGCAAAGGGGTTTCACAGGATACTAAAATCCATAGATATCCAAATCATAGATGCCACTCATAGATCTGTAATACTGAATCATTTTGATTTGATGAAAGTATATATATATATATTTTTTTTTATATATATCTCATTTGTTTCATGGAGTTATTTTTATGCAGAAAAATAGAGAATTACAAAGGTTTTCCAAACTTTCTAGAAATGCTGTATATATTTAATGTGTATGTGCATGTGTGTGTGGACACAATACATACATAAGCACACAGAAATACAAGTACAAGAAAGAGAAACAGAGATAAAAGGGGAGAGAGACAGAGAAAACAGAGGGAAAGTAAAAGACAGGGAACAGTGAAAGAAATAAAAGGTTGTGCACCTCAGTAACAAGAGAATGCTCAGCCAACAAAGCATCCACCCACACACACAGAGTGAGAGAAAGACCACCACGAGAATCGAGTTGTTGAGTTTCAACATCGTCTCCTGTAAAATAAAGTTTTATTTTTGCTTTTACCTACAATTCCTCTTTCTCACAACATTGTCCAACACTTCCCCCTTTTACAGAAATTATTTGTTTCTCAGTCACACACAGCAGCGTCACTTGGCCCACGACACTGGGTTCCTCACAGTACCTTCTGCAGCTATGGGTGACCTGTCTATCTGATAGAGGTATTGATATAATTACACTTTCAGGTTGGTGCAAAAACATCTTGTTGTGGATGGCTCGGTGTGGACGGCTCGATGTGAAAGTCTTACTGTGGATGGCTCACTGTGGATACTTCACTGTGGATGGCTCCCAAACAGTTCTATTGGTAGTGCCACAGTCATCTATGGCCTGAAGTCCAATACAGCAAACCTGACCTCCCTTGCTCTCTCTGGGTGGGCAGGATGGCCCTCCATCTCCATCAGCAAGACCCTAGCAAGTGTAGGCGTCTGCTAGCTGACATAACGCAGTTGACATCCAGCATTCTTCTGTAAGTGGGTTACTCTGTCCAGTGACATCAGCAGCAATTAAAAAAGATGCGGTGGAGGAAGCCCATGTTAGTCTTTACCCTCCCAGTGCTAGTGGTGTTGTGTGATTGGGGAAGACCTAGCAACTTGGAGGACTTGGAGAGAGCTAAATCAGGGAGAAAAGATGGAAAATAAAATAAATGTGTCAATATAAGTCACAAACCTGTTATGTCAGACAGAAACTAATTTAAAGAAGTAATTAAAATAAAGTCCAGAAGACTGAAAAATTTAATGAGTGTGTGTGTTTGTGTGTGTGAGAGAGAGTAAAAGAGAGCGAGAGAGCTCTTTTTTTAACAGAAGTTGCATATAAAATTCACAAAAATGTTCTTCCTGTTTTGCTCACTCCTGCACACTCTCCTCCCACACACTCTCTCCTCGCACTGCAGCAGGACTGTACCTTTGTACCTCGTACCTCGTATAGACACACACACACACACACACACACACACAAACACACATTCCTAAATGCTTAATGTAATAGGATTACTCCACAAAGACTCAAACATACGCTATTACTATCATATCACCATATCATATCTCTCTCTTTCGCTCTGTCACTCCCTTTCTGTGTGCATCTATGTGTGGGTGTGTGTGCGTGTGTGTAAAGAACACAGATTTAATTTGGAGTCAGTAGAGCAGGACAAATAAATCAGGAGGTCTACTTTAAACACACACAAATAGACATTCACACAAATACGCACACACAATCACACACACACAGACAGACACACACACACACATTTAGTTTTGATCATGTTTCAGACACATGAAACAGGTTCTCTGTGTGCTCTGCTCTGATGCTTGCAGGGCGAGAATATGCAAAACGCTATCATCAAAACAACAAGCGCCGCTGGAATTCAGGGCAATCGAGTGAATTAACATGAATCCCCTGAGACGTTTTCCTTTATTCCTCTCCACTCGGTCTTTCTTCTCTTTTTTCTTTCTTCCTTTTTTATATCATGTACCTTTTTGTAAAACTGTAATGTACATACAAAGGATTATTATGCTATCATTATAGACGTTAAGGCTCTTCTTGCCATATTAAACCATTTCCTCACTTTTTTAACTACTTTAACATGTTCTAGATAAAGGTATACAATCAGAAGCTTTTTATATTATTTATTCATTTTTATGCCACTTATTCAGGACCAGACAGCAGTGGTAGCGGCCTGAGATGGGCAGCCCAGATGTTCCTGTCCTTAGCATGCACCAGCTACTCCTGGGGATCCCAACTCATTCCCAGGCCAACCAAGATATGCACTGATTAATCATAACATTAAAACAGCTCTGACTGTGGTTCACTGTGTGTTCTCACCCATTTCTATCAGAGTCAGCATTTACTTTTTTAACCACAGTAGTGTTTAGTAGTGTTTCTACTACCCACGTGCATCAGTGAGCCTTGGGTGCCCGTGACTATGTCACCGATTCATCAGTTGTCCTTCCTTGGATCACCTTTAGTAGGTAGTCCTCTAGCCATCACAATAGGGCTCTTGTGAAAGTGGCTCAGATACTTATACTAGCTTCAGTTTAACCAGAACTGACTTTTCACTTGCTGCCTAACATATCCCACCCCCAAAACAGGTGCCGTTGTAATGAAATAACTAGATTGTCAATGTTATTCACTTTACCTGCCAGTGGTGTTAATGTTATGGCTGATCATTGTATATAATCCTCACTGTGTGTCCTGGGTCTGCCCAGTGGTATCTTCCTAGTTGGCTGGAAAGCAACCCCTACCTAGATATTTTCAATGGAAAGGTGATACTCTATGCATCTACTCTGAGCTCCTCAGGGATATCTGAGCTCACTACCCAAAGCTTGTGACAAAGTGAGGGTTGGGACAATAAATTGAGAGCTTTGCCTTAATTTGGCTCAGCTTCCTTTTCACTCTGACACAAAGACTGCCACAATCGGCCCAATTCACCTGTTAATCTCCTGTTCCATTTTGCCCTCAGTTGTCAATGAGACCTCCAAAAGCTAATGCAAGCAACGTTTATTTATATATAATCTTATCATACACAGCTTTACAGAGATAAAGTCAGTGTAGCAAACAAAAATTAGCAATAAAATGAATTTACAAGCAGTAAAAGATTAACATTAAGACATTAATGATGAGTGCATAATGAAAGTACATAAATTTGGAACCTCTGTTTAACTGAAGACAGTGGAAACAAGGCTGGTTCTAGCAATGGGAAGCATAATGACTAAATACCATTTCACCCTGTTTAGTTCCAGCTTTTGGCGCCACTAGCTGACCAGTTCCTTATCTAGGAGACCCATAAAAATAAAAAGAAGCATAAAATAAGTGAAACAGCAGAAATGTTCATATGTCCACGACCACCTTGTTTGTCTTTAAGATTTTGTTTGGAAATTCTTAGTGAAATGTAAGACCTGCCTTACAGCTTAATGCCCATTTTAAAGCTTAATACCTGATTTAGAACTTAATGTCTTCCTTAGAGCTTAATGCCTGCCTTAGAGCTTAATGTTCACTTTAGAGCTTATTACCCACTTTAGAACTTAACACCCAATTTAGAACTAAATGCTTAACTTAGAGATTAACACCCACTTTAGAGCTTAACGCCCATTTTAGAGTTTAACACAGATTTTAGAGCTTAACGCCTGTCTTAGAGCTTAATGCCCACTTAGGATCTTAATGCCCACTTTAGAGCTTAATGCCAGTTTTAAAGTTTACCAACCATTTTAGAGCTTAATGCCTGCTATAAAGCTTAATGCCCACTTTAGAGCTTAAAGCTTCTTTTAGAGCTTAACACCCACTTTAGAGCTTATCACCCATTTTTGAGCATAATGCTAGCCTTAGAGCTTAATGGCTGCCTTAGAGTTTAACACCCACTTTAGAGCTTAATGCCCATTTTAAAGTTTAACACCCATTTAGAGCTTAAAATCCACTTTAGAGTTTAACACCCGCTATACAGCTTAATGCACATTTTAAAATTTAACACCCATTTTAGAGATTAATGGCTGCTATACAGCTTAATGCTTGTTTTAGAGCTTAATACCCGCTTTAGAGCTTAACACCCATTTTAGAGCTTAACACCTCCTTTAGAACTTAACACCCATTTTAGATCTTAATTCTTGCCTTAAAGCTTAATGCCTTCCTTAGAACTTAAGGCCTGCTTTATAGCTTAACACCCACTTTAGAACTTGAAGCCTGCTTTAGAGCTTAACACCTGCTTTAGACCTTAATGCCCCCTTCAGAGTTTAATGCTTGCCTTAGAGCTTAATGCCCGTTTTAGAACTTAAAACCCGCTTAGAGCTTGAAGCCAGCTTTAGAGCTTAATACCTGCCTTAAAGCTTAACACCTGTTTTAGAACTTAACACCCGCTTAGAACTTGAAACCTGCTTTAGAGCTTAATGCCTGCCTTAGAGCTTAACACCTGCTTTTAGATTGTGAGGCTTGCTATGTAGGTTTTCTGCTGGAAACACCTATATCATCCCACAGTCCAAAGAAGCCCCTAGGTGTAAGAGTGTGTCTGCCCTGAGATGGACTAGTTGCTGCTGGGATAGGTTCCCAGGATTAGGATTAGACTAATAGATTAGATTAGAAACTATGCTTGTTT
The DNA here is from genome assembly GCA_037974385.1 of Arnoldichthys spilopterus. NCBI lineage: Eukaryota > Metazoa > Chordata > Actinopteri > Characiformes > Lepidarchidae > Arnoldichthys > Arnoldichthys spilopterus. Next base: position 9,414 of record JBBPDA010038693.1, read on the forward strand.
TAACATGTTGCGGCCACAAACCATGACTTTGAGTTATTTTAGACAGAAAATGGCAAGAATTATGATAATTGGTGAATCATTAGAGAAAGCAAAAGGAGACTCTTTTTTTTAATCTGCCTATCTACATCTGACTAGCTGTACCAGTCCAACATTCTCAGTGGCATTTAGATAAATGAGCGTCTATGTTGGGTCACCTACTGCCCCACGAGAATGAGACAGAACATAACGTAAGGCGAGTTAGATAAGGTTTATTTTCCGGTTCTTGAGGGAGTACATGGAGTTGCTCATTAATAACAGCACAGAAGGTCCAGCTACAGAGAAAACATTGTCTCCTTACATTTCCACTTAGTGGCAGACAGTTCCCAGACACGGACTTATCATCACCCTGAGAAGAAAAGTTAAGCAACATAAGTAAGATAAAGATAAAAAAACAGAGTTCAGGTTGGTTTCCTTTTGGTTTACATTCCTAATAAAGTTCCTTCATTAGTGGACAGCATTTTACTATCCAAAGAAGGTGAAATTGAAGAAATAGTTGACTTTCCACATTTATGTCTTTAAAAATAAAATGTACAAAAACACATAACTATGACTTTATACATAATTGTACTATTATAGCTAAATATTAGGACTAAATTTTATTATATACATGTACACTTAGTAAAAATGTGCAAATATATGACTGTTCACTTGTCGCCTTATACATCCCATTCCACCAACAGGTGCTATTCTAATGAAATAACTAGACAGTCAATGTTATCCACTTTACCTCTCAGAGGTGTAAATTTTATGGCTGATTGGTATAGCCCTCAGGCTTCAAGTGTGAATACAAAAAATAGTTTATATAAAATAATCACATTTAAACTAATGAAGCAAATAGGATTTATGCATAAACACATTAGGCATAAAGAAAATAATATGAGTCCTGATTGTGATGTTAGGATTAGGATTAAATTACACTAGATACACGCACACTTAGTGCAAAGGTATTAATAATCTCTACACACACTGTAAACTGTGTATATAGCCATATTGAATATAGTAACCTACATATGTTTGTGATTATGTACATTTTCTTTATAGACAGATGGACTGACAGAAAGGATTGATGTAAATAATGCCATAGCTATAGGGTCAACAATGGGAAGGGGATTGGGGAAGTTGGGGTTATTGAGGGGTGTCAGCATGGATATTTTTGTCAGTGGGGTTGCTGGGATTATTTATTTATTTATTAATTGATTGATTGATTGACAAGGCAAAATCGACAAGGTGTAAAAATAAACAAAAAAGTAAAAAAGGTATAAATCATAGAAACACCACTCCTGTTACACTATGTGTGTGTGTGTGTGTGTGTGTGTAAAAGAGAGAGAGATAGAAGGACAGAGAAAGAGGATGGTGTTTTCTGTACTGAGTTGATGAGTGGTTGCAAATCCCAAGTGGAAGATGTTCCAGTGAAAAGAACTTATCACCGTGTGTGTGTGTATCCACACTAGAAAGTGAACTAAAAAGAACTGCTTTTTGCTCCCTTAGCCTCTTCTTATGATGTGATCACACACAGACACACGCTCCTGCAGGGTGTTTAGGCAGTTTTAGTTTTATATCTGGCTCAGCACCACCCACCTTTACTCCAGATGTTGCCATGGCGAGACTTTGGGGGTGCAACCCAGCAACCAGAGGGCAGGGTGGAGTTCTAAAGAAAGAATAACACAGAAACAGTGTGTGTGTGTGTGTGTGTGCAGAATGTTGGAACGTGGTGCGAATGTGTGTATTCAGAAGAAACATGTATGTCCTAAAAGAAATTAACATCAGTGGTAAATTTTTGTAATTATCACAAGTGCGTGTGTGTGTATGTTGACCTAATGTTAAGGAATGCTTCTCTAATTCATGTCTTTGAGGGAGACAGAGAGACAGAAAAAAAAATGAAAGAAAGAAACTCTCTAATACTATATTCTCTTAGTCACATGACCCAGGCAGTGTTGCTCTTTTACCATACCTACATAATCAGTGAAGTATTGTTCTGTGTCCCTACTCACGTAACCCATTCAGTATTTCTATGTGTCTCCACTTATGTGACCAATCCGCATTTACTATGTATCTCTACTCACGTGACCCATTCAGATTTACTGTCTTTACTCATGTGACCCATCCAATATTACAATGTGTGTATACTCACGTAACCTATCCAGATGTACTATGTATCTTTACTCACGTGACCCATTTGGTTTTACTATGTCTACTAACATGACCCATCCAGTATTACTGTGTCTCTACTCACGTGACCTATCCAGATTTACTGTCTATACACATGACCCATCAATATTTACTGTGTATCTTCACTCAGATGACCATTCATATTTACTGTGTCTACTCATATGACCCATCCAGTAATACTATATATCTCTACTCATGTGAGCCATGCAGTATTACTAAGTATGGCAAGAAAATAAATAAAGAAAGAAGGATCTTAAAGAGAGACCCCCAGAAAGAAAGAAGAGAGAGAGAAAGGAAGGGTCATGTAAGTGTTCAGAAAATTTCTTTTTTGTTCTTTCTCTCTCTCCATCTGTGTGTGTTTGTGTGTGTGTGTGTGTTTGTGGGTGATGTATTGTAAATTAAATACATTTGAGAGATCGAGTCCTCATAGGATTCCTACTGTCATGTCTGCTCCAGTTTCTGTCTTTTATTGCTCTTTTTCTTTATCTCTCACACACTCTCTCTTTCCCTAATTCCTGCTCTACTACATATATACAGGAGCTATTTATTATTTACAGCACACACAGACACAGACATACGTATATCATCTGGCTGATCAAATAAAAGTAAAACTTGCAGACATGCTACATATAATTATTGCACTTAAACACATGCGCTTATCAGCTGTAACAGAACTATTAGTCCTAGTTTACACAGGCGTTCAACTCTTGGATAAGTGAATTCGCTCTGCTAGACATAGATGTTTTATTCTAGTGAGTTTAATGTGACATTACATTTGCGTTTATTTTCCTGTCTTTAATGCCAACCTGCAGCCCAGTCTGTAATTCTGTGTGTTTACCTGTGGGGGGCAGAAATTAGTGTTTTTTTAACTGTGGGGTTTAAGGTTCATGCTTCACTGTGTTAGTGAAATATGAATTAGTGTCTTTAATAGGTATGAACCTTGATGTCATTGTGTTTAAAAAAATCCTCATGATACAGAGTTCATGCTCTGACTGAGGAATCATGGGACATATACAGCCCTCCAGAGTGCTATGTTTTTTGTGCTTATCAGGATTTAGTCAGAAACTGATGTCAAGAAAAAGCTGCATGAATTTTGTGTAGGCCCCCTGAATGCAGCTAAAAAACAGCTCTGAATGTTGTGCACTGTGTGTTGTGACACCTTTTTTATCACAGCCAGCATTAACATTTTGTGCAACTGAAGTTCCTCTTTGGGATCAAACAAGACAGGCTAGCCTTCACTCCTCACATGCATCAGTAAGCCTCGGCTGCCCATAACCTTGTAGCTGATTCACCTAATTACTTTTGGTAGGTACTAACTACTGCATAGCTGGAACACTCCACAAGATCTGCCGTTTTAGAGATGTTCTGACTCATTCATCTAGCCATCACAATAAGGCCCTTGTCAAAGTGGTTCAGGTCCTTATGCTCATTTTTCCTGCTTCCAGCACATTAGCTTCAAGAAGTGACTGTTTACATGCTACCTCATGTATCACACCCCCTGACAGATGCCACTGTAATGCAATAACTTGATAGTCAGTGTTATTCATGTTACCTGTCAGTAGTGTTAAGGTTATGGCTGATCAGTATAGTACTCAGGCTTCAAATGTGAAGAATTTTCTAGTTTTATGCCAAAAAATAAGAAACATGGTGAAAATTTCAATAAAATAATTACATTTAAACTGAAATTAAAATACTTTAGTAATACTTTTTTTTATTACAATTAGACATTTGAAAAATCGTTAAGGCCTACTGTATAACATACATTATCAATCAAAAAAGTCGGGAAGTGCTAAACTCTGCTAAAACATACAGACTGAACTCTGAGAGTACTGAACTCTCTAAAACATTTGAAAGCTTAAAGTTCAATAAAACTCCTTTTACAGTGATTTTCCAACAAGTTTTAGACCATGTTTTAGACCTTGTGACTTTTCTGTGCCAAAATCACCCTTCACCAACATTTTTACCCACATTTCTAAAAACAATTAATACCTTGCCTTACCCTTACATAATTGCCCTCAGAAACCAGAACTTTATTTCTAATTTTATTTCACAAAAAAAGAAAAAATCTGATTTCTAAAGGCAATCATGTAAATGTAAGGCAAGTTATTGATTGTTTCTGTCACAATATTGAGACAGCATAGTGGAAGATTGTGTTGCAATCTTTTTATGTTAGTTTTGAATTCTGACATCATATTCATTCAACTTAATTAACTTCCTCCCACAAACACACCCCTTTTTCACATCTTCACACACTTCCATTCAGTGGGAATCGAGGAGCGTAGGTGATTTTTAAAGATGTTTCGCATACCGGTAGGCATGGCCTCTTTAAATAGTCAGGTTTTTGGTTTCGGCCAACTGACCCAGCTTCATCCCACAGCCCTTACTGGCTTCAGACAGAAAGAGAGACAGATAGAGAGAGAGAGAGAGAGTGAAAGAGACAGAGACAGAGAGAGATATCAGCCTGTCTTGCATTGAAAGAGGAAGTATTATGTCTGTCTGTGTGTGTACATAAAACTAAATATGTAGGACATATTAAGTACTTATTAGAGATATTATGTACTTGCATACTTGCGTACCACAGTCACCAAGAAAACCACTGGAAACACATTACACTGCAATGGATTAAAATCCTGCAGTACTCTCAGGGTCCCCCTGCTCAAGAAGGCACATGTGCAGGCCCTTCTGAAGTTTGCCAATGAACACCTGAATGATTCAGAGAGTGACTAAGAGAAGGTGCTGTGGTCAGATGAGACAAAAATTGAGCTCTTTGGCATTAACTTAACGCCGTGTTTGGAGGAAGAAGCATGGAGATGGACATATTTTGCTTTGGGGATGTTTTTCTGCTAAGAGCACAGGACAACTTCACCACATCAACGGGAAAATGGACAGAGCCATGTATCGTAAAATCCTGAGTGACAACCTCCTTCCCTCTGCCAGGAAACTGA
>JBBPDA010038714.1:0-14565 GCA_037974385.1 Arnoldichthys spilopterus
TATGGGGTGCAGTGTGTACATTAATGAGGGGAAAAATTTATTTAAATGATTTTAGCAAATGGCTGCAATATGACAAAGAGTCAAAAATTGAAAGGGGACTGAATACTTACCGTACCCACTGTATAACACAGCTGGCCTCACTACCATCTTGTAAACCTTCTCTTTCACTCCTGCTTGCACCCCGTCTGTCACAGATCACTCCTACCTCTCTTCTCTACCCACTCCAACTTGCCTGCACACTCCTGTATTCTGTGTTAGACCTATTCACTTTCATTCCTCTCCTCTCTAAAGCATTTCTCCACCCCACCCCCCACAGTTTCTTTCTTTCTGCTTCCTACTCTACAATAAATCATAATGTCATCTGCAAACATTATAGTCCATGGGGAGTCCTGTCTAATCTCATCTGTCAGCCTGTCCATCACCACAGCAAGGATCAGAGCTGATCCTTGAAGTAATCTCACCCCTACCTTGAATGTTACACTGCCTTCATACATATCCATACATCTTTCCCAGTTTGATCTCTCTGTCTAGCCAACTGGTATATGTCCTTTTTTCCCTCCTTAGTGTCCAACCTCTCATATAATTTTATATAATGTCTTATCTTTAGCCTTCACCACCTATCTTTTTTCCTTGCGCATAATCTTTTTGTACTCCTGTCTACTTTCTTCATCTTTCTGACTATCCTACTTCTTTTTTGCAAGCATCTTTCTCTGTATACTATTCTGAACTTCATCATTCCACCACCAGGTTTCTTCAACCTCCTTCTTCTGTCCAGATGTCACACCAAGCACCTTTCTGGCTGTCTCCCTTACCACTTCCACAGTAGCTGCCCAGCAATCTGGTAATTCTTCACTACCTTCCAGCCTGTCTTAGCTTCCTTCTTAACTCCACCTTACAGTTGTCCTTCTTTAATTTCCATCATTTTATCATGGCTCAGCCCTCACTCTCTTCCTCTTCTTGATAACCAAAAGGCATCTTCCTCCACTCTGTCACCCTGTCCTCCTCCCTCTTTCTAAAATATGTATTAACCACAGCCATTTCCATCCTTTTTGCCAAATTCACATCATAACATATGATCTTTTGCACTTTTGCATCATACATATCAATCACCTTCTCATCACCTCTGTTCGCTTTACCAGCATGCTCATCAGAGTCCACACCAATCACCACTCTTTCTCCCTTGGGTACACTCTTTAACACTTCATCCAACTCACTGCAGAATTCTTCTTTTTCATTCATCGTACACCCAACTTGCAGAGCATATGCACTAACAACATTCAGTATTACCCCTTTGAATTTCAACTTCATGCTCATAATTCTGACACTTTTTTCACCTCCAAAACACTCTTGTCATACTTTCTTCAAAAAAATTCTTACCCCATTCCCCCCATCCACACTATGGCAGGATAATTTGAAACCCCCTTTGATACACCTGGTCTAACTCTCCTTCCATTTGATCTCTTGTACATACAAGATATCAACCTTCCTTCTCTCCATCATATCCTCTAGCTCTATCCCTTTACCAGTCATACTGTAAACATTCAAAGTTCCTACCCTCACCTCTTGTGATGATTTGAAGGCACCTGGACACAAACGCAGGCTCAACGACACTGTTTATTGTAAACAGGCAAGCAGTAAAGTCCAAAGAGGGAGATCCAAACTTGTGTTCAAACCTTTTCAGGGTCAAAACAGGAACAAACGGAGTACGAAAGGCTAAGGCTAAGACTAAGGTCTAAGAGATAAAGCTAAGGTCGAGATACAAAAGCTAAGCCTATAGGTGCTAAGAAATTTCACTAATGCAAGGCTTAGAATACAGCGTTTCACCAGTAGACTTTGCACCCTCCTTGTGTTGGGTGCAAGTTTAAGAAATGTCTCTAAAGAGTCCCCTGATCTACACCACATGTGCAAAGCTGGGTCTGGGAGCTACGACTGGTGTGACAAGGTGCCGACCACCAGGTGGTCCCCCAGAAGGGACCCTTTTCCTTACACCACTCCCCCCTAAAAGACGAGGAGACGAGACACGGAGGCAGAGCTAGTCTGGGGGGAGCCAGGAAGCGCTGGTGACATTCAGGGGGAGCAAGGACGCGCCAGCGACGTCCAGGGGGAGCAAGGAGGCGCCGGCGATGTCCGGGGGGAGCAAGACGAAGCTACTGATGCCTTGGCGGAAGATGGCGCAGCAGGCGACGTCCGGTCAGAGCCCGGCAAGGACGGTGACATCAGGGCGTAAGCTGGAGGTGACAGTGATGTCAGGGCAGAGCCAGGCGATGACGGCAATGTCAGGGCGGAGCCAGGCAGTGATGGTGACGTCAAGATGGAGCCAAGCAGTAACAGCGACGTCAGGGCAGAGCCAGGCGGAGGCAGCAATGCCCATGCAACCCTCACGGGTTCCAGAGACATGGGGCTGGGACATGGCGGCTTCAGCGCCGTGGGGGTGGGACCCGGTGGCTTGAGCACTGTGCAGGGAAAGCGCTCCGGCGTCCTCGGCGACCCGGGGGCTGGACCCGGAGGCATCCTCAGCGGCCGCTGCAGTACCTGGGTGAGCTCGTCCAGGCTGGAGCGGATGTGTCGCAACACCGAATGATGTTCCCCGAGCCTCTTGCCCTGGTCCACCACAGCGTTGATGAGCTCTGTCACGCTGGTTGTGGATGGGTCAGGGTGAGCCACTGGATCCATGCTGGCGAAGTCTTCTGTGATGATTTGAAGGCGCTTGGACACAAACGCAGGCTCAACGACACCAAACTCGTGGTCAAACATTTCCAGGGTCAAAACAGGAACAAACGGCAGATGAAAGGCTAAGGCTAAGGCTAAGGTCTAAGAGATAAACCTAAGGTCAAAATACAAAAGCTTAGGCTATGGGTGCTAAGAATATTCACTAACGCAAGGCTTAGAATACGGCGTTTTACCAGTAGACTTCGCACCCTCCTTGTGTTGGGTGCAAGTTTAAGTAATGTCTCTAATGAGTCCCCTGATCCACACCACCTGTGCGAAGCTGGGTCTGGGAGCTACGACTGGTGTGACCAGTGCCGACCAGCAGGTGGCGGCACTTCCCCAGAATGGTCCCTTTTCCTTACAGTTTTATTCTTTTACAATTTTTTCTCTCTTCCTGCCTCTGAACATGCCTTCCCCCTATTTGTTTCACTTTCAGCCTGCACCCTGTCAGCTAACAGTACTGGTGATTGTTGTTAACCTGGGCCCAAACCAGTCTGGCATGGAAATCTGTTTGGTTGCCAAGTTTCAAGTTTATTTTTATAGCGCTTTTTACAAATGACGTCACAAAGCAGCTTTATAGAAACTGGGTCTGAGCCCCCAAAGAGCAAGCCAAAGGAGACAGAACCAAGGAAAAAATCCCTAGCTGTAGGAAGAAACCTCGAGAGGAACTAGGGTGACCATATCCATAACACCAAAAAGGAGGACACTATGCTGCATTTTGTAAGGCTGTGAATAAAAGATTCCTGCGTTCTGCTTTCTACAGTATAACTTTCTGTGATACATGACGCATTGATACATGATGTAGCCTGTGTAACAGAATAGGAAAAAAAAAGTGTTTGTTCACAGTATTTGTATTTATTCAACACATTGTGGTGTTCAAAACTGACCACTGAGATGAGTTTTTTTAAGTGCTAAGACCCACAAAGCATAACATTTGTGGACTTAACAAATTAAATCACAAGTCACATAAAAAAAAAAATAGTAAACCTATAAATTAATGTTTAAATAAAAGCATAAAGAAAACAAAAGTTGTTAACATTTAACAGCTGAAAAAGTAAAAAAAAAAGACTTGTGTGCAGGTTCTTCATCTATTATGTATGCAGTAGTCCACCTGTATTTAAGCAAACTCCTGTATTTAATCTTCACCCTATGTAGAAGCTCAAGAGACAACAGCACCTCTGTCACCATGGCCACCCACCCCCACTGCCCCTGGTCTCTTTATCTCCTGCAGGGATACATAACAACATAGCAGCATTTGAAAATCTGTATTGTTTTAAACCCAATGAATATTCATATTACATATAGCATATTCATAAAATCATAATGCTGCATTAGAAATCAATTTGTTTTAAGAGCTTCCAACAGGAAATTAGTAGCCTATATTTACTCAGTTAAATACACAAACAAACTGCATCACATCAAGTGGATGCCACTGACACAACATTAACATAGTGTATGTCTGTTTGGGAAATAACACATAAGACTAGCGCTCACCAAATAGTTGATTCTCTAATTGTAATACTTCTGATTTGTCCAGGCTGCATCCAAGAGTTTTTTGTCTCCAAGGAACTTCTTGTACATGTCTGTGCAGGGAAAGGTAAAATTGACACAAACTTGCAGCTCAGCCTTGACAGTGTCCACCTCCAGCCAATTCCTCTCGTTTCTCCATGCAGATGTCATCATTGACTCAAAGACTCATTCTGTGTGTGCATTGCTGCATGGGATGGAGAAAATATAGGCACTGACTTTCCTGAGATTCACGAGTGCTACATCTGCTTTTGAAAACAGCTTCAGATATTGCTCCTCACTGTGGCAAGCTTCCATTTCTGGAGAGCTGAAGGAAGCTTCCACCATGGCATATTCCTCATACAGTCCATCCATCATCAATGTCTTTCAGATTGCACGCCTGGACAAAATCACTGTATTCTTCATATGGCACAGCAGAGTTGAGTTGAGTTTGTTGTTCACAGTAAACCAAAGAACCTGTCTTTCAGCCTTCTCTCAAGTTTCTGTTTCAGTTAAGTCATTACCTTAAAAACAAATGTAATGCTGAAAGATTTGAAGGTGCTTCAATGCTGTCTGTAAACACCTTTAGAATGTGACTGAGGAAAAGAAAATATGTCTCAGACACTTCAGTGCTCTCCTCTCCAAAACATTTCCACAACATTTTGGTGCATTCCTCCTCACCTTCTGTCTGAAAATAGCTGGTCAGTGGTTTCCAATACTTCAGCATTCTGTCAATAGATGGAAGCAGGGACAACCACCTTGTGACGACACACTTTTGTGTTTTCCATAGTTGACACTGGCATTGTCTGCTGCATATGCAGAAATATATTTCACATCTAGACCAGCCATCTCCAGTTTAGCCAGCAGCCAATCATTTGACTGCATTCTAGCAAAATATTCAAGAGCGCAGCTCATTAGGCCCAGATGGATAACTCCAGAAAGGACGCCGGGGGCCGGACTGGGCATTAGAAATCCAGACTGTCCGGCCTAAATCCGGATGTCTGGTCACCCTAGGAGGAACCAAGGCTCAGACGGGGGAACCCATCCTCCTCTGGTCGATACCGGATAACAATAACAAACAAGAGAAAAGAAAAAAAAAAAAGTATATAAAATAATAATAGACGTCGCGTGCGACTCCTGGCTCTGCCCAGACGTCGCGTGCGACTCCTGGCTCCGTCCAGATGTCACGGGCATCTCCTGGCTCCATCGCTGCGCCCAAGGGGTTCAGGACGGGAGCCTTTCAGCCTGGACAGTTGTTTCCCCAGCCTGGACAGTTGTTTCCCCAGCCTGGACCTGTGTTTCCCCAACCCATGTCACAGTCTGTTTTCCCGTTATTAGTACCTGTTTTGTTTCCTATGTTGAAGATTATGTCTTGGTTTCTGTCTTTGTTTCATGTCTGAGTTCCCTGAGATTTGTTTGAGTTTTTGCCTTGTTTTTAGTGTTGCCGTCCTCCTGGGTCAACGTTCTCCTGGTTGTGGGAGGGGTTTAGCGCACCGGGACGTTGCCCCTAGGGGGAGGGCTCTGTAATGTCCACGCCCCTTGTTTACATGTCTGTCTGTTCCACGTTCTTCCCCCTCGTGTTCACCTGAGCCCCGCCTTACACCTGTTCCTTGTTCCCTGTGTACAGCTGTTCCTCGTTAGTTTTGAGTATTTAAACCCCTTGTTTGGTTCTGTGTTTGTCGGCCAACTGTTGTCTATGTTGAAAGCAACCTTGTTGTATTCGTGTCCTGTAGTGGTTCTTGTTTCTGTGTTTGATTATCTAGTTTTGGTTTCTTAGTGTTTTGATTTCATTTCTTGTTTATTTAAATAAATATTTTTGTTCATTTAGAAGTTGTAAGCTTGCACTTACTTCCAGAAATTACCACAGAACTCTACATCTCTAGATGTTTTGAATTAAACTGATGTTTTTGAGTGTCGATGTGTCTTCAAGGAGAGTTTCACTGGTATTATTTATTTATTTATTTTTATTTAACAGAGAGAGAGAGGGGGCAGCACGGTGGTGCAGTGGTTAGCACTATCGCCTCACAGTGAGAAGGTCCTGGGTTCGATCTCCGGGTTGGCCACAGGTGGCTTTCTGTGCGGAGTTTGCAAGCTCTCTGTTCGCGTGGATTTCCTCCGGGTGCTCCGGTTTCCTCCCACAGTCCAAAAGGCTGCAGTAGGTTGATTGGATTTGGAAAAATTGCCCATATGTGTGTATGAATGGTTGTCTGTCTGTGTTGCCCTGTGATTGGTTGGCCTCCTGTCCTGGGTGTACCCCAGTGTAGGCCCGCAGTCAGCTGGGATTGGCTCCAGCTTCCCCATGAAACGGAAATGAAAGAAATGAATGGAGAGAGAAGTGTCTTTGCTAGAAATAGCGTCCCCCATAAGTGGGTGCCAAAGACAGGTGTTAGGCAGGAAAAAGTCAGGAGCACAGAAAGTCAATTGGCATTGAAGACCTCTGAGCACTGATATTGATACTTATATAGCAATTGTAAACTTTTGAGTGTTTGCCACGTATGGAACCAGTTTCAGCCGGTTGTGACCATCATGGGGCCATAGCGCTGAAAAGTCTGGGTTCTTACGCTCTTGATTGGAGATTGACGCAGAAGAGAAGAGACGTGTAATCTAAAATGATCTGTTTAGTCTTGGCCAAGTGGTTTCTGGGTCTACGGATGGTGAGGTGTCAAGGGTCCTGTCCCCCCCCTTTAATTAAAGTTTCTGAAATGATGTACAGGAGCCTTGAGCACCCGTAAATGCCAATAAGTACTAAAGTGTGGAAATGTTAACAGATCCAACAATTAAAGATTTATTTATATAGTGCTTTTTTAGAACTGATGTTGTCACAATGCTGCTTTACCAAATCCAGTCCTAGCCCCTAATAAGTAAGCCAAGGCAACGGAGGCAAGGAAAAACTCCCAGAGCTACAGGAAGAAACCTTGGGAGAAACCAAGACTCAATAGGGGAACCCATCCTCCTCTGGCCGACACTGGATGGCAATCAGTGCAGTTGGTTATCTCAGCATAACTATATGCTAAATAATAAATAATAAATAATAATTTTGATGCAAGACCAGAGAAAAGGTCAAAGTTAAAATAAATGTGGTTAGGCACATATTACCACAGGATGACATGTCTCAACTAGAGAACTGGTAAACTGGCGCAAACACAATAATAAACAACAAGAATACGATAAAACAGTAGTACAAAATATAGCAATGGGTTGTAGAAGTTGTGAGGTACCATCTGGTTTCCCTGGGTCAAGTGTCCTGTCCGTGTTTGTTTTAATGTGCCTTAGTCCTTGTGTTCATTCTGTGTTAGCCACGCCCCTATCACCCCTCGTCAGCTGTGTCTCGTCTTCCCGTCAGCTGCTTCTTGTTTCGTGCCCTTATTTAGTCTTGTGTCTTTGTCTCAGTATTGTCGGTCAACTGTGGTATGTCTCCATGTTTTCCTGCCATGTACTCCTTGGTGTTTTTTGACTCAGTTTATGTACTTAGTGTTTGTTGTTTTGTTTAATTAAATCCAGCTATAATTTTATTAAACCCTGCATTTACTTCCTAAAAACCTCAACACGTTACAGACTGACCAACCATTAATGGAAGTAGCAGGCTTGTTTTAGCTCAGTCTGGAGTGGGTCTATAACTGGCAGCACTGAGGAGGGGATCTAGCCGAAGGCAGAAAGATCCTGGGGGAGCTGAACCTGGCTGGAGAGAAGGAGCTGAGTGAGCTTGTGGAGCAAATTTTACGGGTGAGTGAATCAGTTCCCAAACTCCTCGGTTCTCTCTCCGGCAAGTTGGCTTCACCCAGGAGCAAGCCCAGCTTGGCTGCTCCACTCCCCAACGTACCGGTTGTGGACCCTCTTAGCCTGTGGGCTTCCGAGCCATGTCAAGGGCACCAAAGGATTCCACCCCCACACTAGGGAAGCCACCGTGTCATGCCCCCAAGTCTCTGGACACTGTCAGTCCCACGTCTACATCGCCGTCTTTGCCTAGCTCCGCCCTGACGTCGCCATCTCTGCCTAGATTTGCCCAGACATTTCTGTCTACACCTAGCTCCACCCTGATGTTGCCACCTACGACACGCTGCGCTTGGGCGCCACTGTTTCTGGCTCACTCCCCCCGGACATTGCCGGCTCTGCCATGTTCACCCTGGATGTCGCGGGCACCTCCTGACTTCACCCAGACATCGCGGGCACCTATTGGCTCCCCCCGGATGTCACTGACATTGTCAGGCTCCACCTCCGCCTCTTCTGGGTCCAGGACCAGAGCTCCACAGCCCGGGACCTTGTTTCCTCAGCCTGGGACTTTGTTTCCTCAGCCCGGAACTCTATTTGTCTATGTCTCATGTCTAGGTCTTTGTTTCCTGTTCTTAGTTTTGTGTTTTGGTGGTTTTGTTCAGTCTTGTCTTGTCGCCTCGCAGTGACTCCTTTTAAGGGGGGGGGGGGGGGTGTACTGTGAGGTTCTGTCTGGTTCTGTTTCCCTGGGTCAAGTGTCCTGTCCGTGTTTGTTTTAATGTCCCTTGTCCTTGTGTTCATTCTGTGTCAGCCACGCCCCTGTCACCCCTCGTCAGCTGTGTCTCGTCTTCCTGTCAGCTGCTCCTCGTTTCATGTCCTTATTTAGTCTCGTGTGTTTGTGTCAGTATTGTCGGTCAACTGTGGTATGTCTCCATGTTTTTCTGCCATGTACTCTTTGGTGTTTTTTGACTTAGTTTATGTATTTAGTGTTTGTTGTTTTAAATCCGGTTATAATTTTATTAAAGCCTGCAAACCTCAACACGTTATAGAAGTCCAGATGAATGAAGTTCTCTGGATAGAGACAGGTTAGACAAGCTATGCTCACTGGTAGTGGGACATTAATAGTTTATCACTAAGTGATCTGCTATTAATGTGTCTTCACTCCAAGGGTGTGTCCCCCTTCGACTAAAACAAATGGTTCTTTCTCAGAGCACTACCAGTAAACCACTCGAACAAAGCAGGACTGTTACTCTCTCTCGTCTACAGATTCAGAAAGACAGGAGATGAGGTAGAACAGAAAAATAAAGAATGAGGAAAAATAATGAAGATTAGATAAACATAAACTTAAGTATAAAAATATGAGAAGCAATTTGTAATGTTATAATTCATGTAGGACAAAAACTTCCATTGGGAGAACAATGAGGTCCACAGGTGGGGGTCCAGGGAGAGTCTCGTCATCCGTCTAGAAGGAGAGAGAGATCCTTGGCACATTTCCACGTCAAGGATGGTCCACGTAAAGTATATGAGTAGTATGAGAAATAGGAAAAAGTCTGAGCTGTGTTAGTTAGCTGAGTTATGAGCAGGACTTGATAAGGGCCATGTTCCAGGGGCCCAAAAACAGTTTCACGTTTAACGAAAACTTAATCGTCAATTGAAATGTGAGGCATGACATTGAGGTGAGATCAGTTTTCAATTTTCAAACAGGTGATACACCTGGTGTTTACAGTCTGAATAAAGAGTTGTGTAACATTCTGGGTGTTGTCTGGCAGCAAGCGCAGGCAGGACTTGTTGAAAATCAGGTGGTTCATTTGAAGAAAACGCAAAACAAAGCTAGGTCTAGAACTGGAACTGCGAAAACAAAGCAGGGCTAGATCAAACGAGAGCTAAATAACATACAAAGGCTAAGGCACATAGATATGCAAGATGACACAGCGTAAGGGTAACAGCGTGGATAACCGTATATAGACTACAGATAACAGGTACACACAACAATTGACCGACACTGGCTATAAAGGGTACACAAACGAGGCACAGCTGACAGGGGACATGATGACACACAAGACACAGCTGAGAGGCGGGGCTAGGGCTTGGTTACACAACATGAGGAACACAAGCACGTGGCAAAACAACCACACTGACAGGGGAACATGTGGCACACACATGTCACACATGTCACAAGTTGGCCACCACCATGTGCTTTTAATCAGCTGTGCTGCTCAGTGTGGACCTTGGTGAATTTTAAAAATCAACTTCTGGTGTGCTATGTGAGCACCTCCAGTGGTCAATTATCCACATTTCTTCCAGACAGGAGAAAAATTATGAATTAACCCATGACAACAAGCACCATCAGTGTAAATATTGATGGGATTTTTTTTTTGCAGCTATGGCAAAAAGTCAATTTAACACAATTCAGCCAGTTGTGCACCACCAGTTATGATTGAGCCAGAGGAAATAACATTCAGTCTCATTCCCTTACTACAGCACAACCCAGTGAAGTTGGGGGCAAAGAGGGAGGCTTCCCGTCTAGCCTGTCGCTGGCAAGAGATGGTTCTGATGGAGGTATCAGATAACAGTCTCAGGAACCTTTGTGGAGTATGAATGAACACCACCGGTTCTGTGGCCATTAGACTCCATTTGGCACAGTTATAAGTGTTCGGGCTGACATTAAACCACAAGTTAAAGTACTTGGTCATATCAGGACGTTTGTGAGCTAGAGAGGAGGTTGGGGCTGTTTTCACGGTTGTAAAAGCCTCATCCATTTCCAATTCATTCTGATTCAAAATACTAAAAAAACAGTGGTACTAATTTCACTATAACACTGAGCATATTCATATTTTTTAAATATTATAATCACACTAAGTTAAGGTTGGCAGGCTGTATACATCTTTCTCAATGTGCTTGAATTTTTTTTAATAACTTAATTAGCATTACAACATTCTGAATCAGATTCTGATTATGAAAATTTCAATACTGTAATAATATTCCTAGATGTAATTTTTTCTGCAAGTATATAAACATATTTGTACAAACCCCATTTCCAGAAAAGTTGTGATTTTTCTAAAATGCAATAAAATTTAACTGATAAAAGTTAAAAAAATAGATTTCCAATGTTTTCACTGATTATCTTAAATGTATTTTGTAAATATTAATAAATTTGAATTTGACACCTGCAACACACTCCCAGTTGGGACAGAGCAAAATAAGAGTGAAAAGTTTATAAAATATTCACAAGGTTATAACTTGATAAAATAGTCACTCCACAGGTAACAGGTGGGGATCATGATTTGTAAATAAAAGGAGCCCTCAGAAACCTCTGCATGAGAAAACATAATGCTACTGTGACAAATATAGTTACATGGGCTCAGGAGGATTTTGAAAAACAGTCTATCACACATTCTTGTTTTTATTGCATTAAAAAAAAGCAAAAACTAATTTTCTGGAAATGGGGTATGTAATTTGTATTGCACTGTATTCATAATCTTAGTAATATATTGGTGATTATGTGCTTTGGGCAATGTGTGTTTACCATAAAAATGGTTAACGTAATATCCCAAAATATATGTATAAGAGCTTTGCCCTTTAAAGAGAGTGACTTTCTCATAGTTGAATCTGACACTGGTACCTTTACAGTATGAGGAATAGTACAACTTATAAAATTATATAAAAACAGAGCTTTTAAATGCAATGATCCTTTGACAGTTTTCTGTTCAGTTTTCATGTTCACTCAGCTACCAAAACAGTATACTCTCTTTTGCCAAGAACATCACAAATATATGTGTAATATTATGATTTAAAATTGCAATACACCAGGTGATTTCTTTTATAGGTTGATGCCAGTGTCAGTGGCAGGAAGATATGCCAGGCTTTAGGAAATCAAAGCTTTTTGAGAGACTGAAGGCAAAGTTGCTAACAAAAGTGCTGTCATGACACAACTGGTTGGGCTGGATGCTTTATGTGTGAAACACAAGGTTTTGTGCAAATGAGGACAAAAAAAAAGGAGGTGAAACACGGAAGATACGTTTTTTTAGGCAATGGAAGAAGAAGAGGCAAATGGAAAACATGGTCAAGGAAGCATCTTAAAGTTTGAGGTGGATTTGAAGAATTTTGAAGAAAGTTCAGTAGATGATAATAGTACAGTAGGAGAGCTGTATGAGTCCACAAAGTTAACAGGCCTAAGGTTCTACTTAACAACAACAAAGGGGGGGCAGCATATGTGTGGAGATGCAGGAAGAACCAAACAGTATAGATCTCACACAGGAAAACCTACAGGGTGGTACTGATTCTTCCTCTTCTAGCATTCAAGTTTATCAACCATTGGCAGAATCATCACAAAGCTCAAACATTTCAGATGTGATTTATGTTAAGAGCACTGGAAATTTAATTTTTGGTTGTGGAAATGTGACTAATGTATATTCCACAGATGTCACAGATGATCCCAGTTTAGATCAGAACACTTCTGCTATCCTCACTGAGGACATACTGGAAGAGAGCAATGTTGTTACAATATTCACTGGACACCTATCTACAATTGAAGGGCAAAACGTATAAGACACCTTGCCTTTGTCTCCAGAAAACAAAATCTTGTCATCCATCATGGTCAGGAACTCTCTGACCATATTACACATTTCAGTGATAAAAAACTGGCTTACACACAGTCTGAAGTTCAAATTCAACTTCTGCTTCCATATGGACAATATGAGATGGGACAGGATGTAGGAGGGGTTCTCAGAGATTGCCTTTCTGAATTCTGGCATGAATTTTATAAGTTCCATCCAGAAATGTTCCATTTCTTCGGCATGATTATGGAAAGCAAACCTGGAAGAGTGTAGGGTGGATCATTTCTTTAGGTTGGCAAAAAGAAAAATACCTCACCATTAAATTTGCTCAAGTGATCTTGAAGCAAGCAGCCCTTGGGTACATATAAAGTGATCTTATTGATAACTTTCTACAGTATATCTCAGAATCTGACCGCATTGTCTTGGAATCCTGCCAAACAGACTTCAGAAGCACAGACCAGAGAGAATTATTGGATCTCATCTTAGATCACTACAGATGCCGAAGAAATTCTTCAAGGATTGGCACACAAAACTCTTGTCCAAGAGCCTGCTTTTGTTATTGAGCAGTGGACAAGCGTGCTTGCCCTTCTCAACAAACAGTTTAAGGAACTGGGAGCTGTGTATGAAAACATGCAACCAACAGCAAGAAAAATGATCAGATCACTTAAGTTCCCTACCACAATGAGTGCACATTTAAAGGAAATTGCAAAGCATTTTTCAACATACCTTTGACATTGCGATAAAAAGCTACAGTCTCTGTTCCTGAGATTCTGTACAGGCTCAGATCTGTTTCTAGGCAAGTCTATAACCATTGACTTAAAAAACATCCAGGGGTTTGAGAGAAGACCTCTGGCACATACATGTGGTCACTTCATTATAATAGCTAACCAGATTTTAGGTCTGAAATGAATAACATTTTGGAGAGTAATGTATGGGTCATGGACATAGTTTAGTCCCTTGGCCTGTTGCTATAATTTGTCATAAATTTCCTATTGGTTTCAAACAAAAATAGTTTTTATAGTACTTTTATTTAATTAAGCATTTTCATTTACATTAAGCTGTTTAAAAGACCTCTTGTTTTTTTGTAGTATTTTTATTCAAACATTGCTGTACCACTGTAAATACAAACAGTCTATATGCACATGTTAGTCTGATAAAAACAATCCTGTTGTAAGGGAACAGGTAAGACCCCCTGCAGTTGAAGGGGGGCTACTGCCACCCAGCGGCCGGCGCCGGTCTCCATCCCCCGAGTACTAACTGGCCCAACCCAATCCAGGTGCGGCTGGTTAGACCCCTCATCACCTGGCAATATAGGCATGGCCAGGAGGCAGCGAGAGCATGGAGGATACTCGTTGTGTGCCGTCAAAAGGCAACGATTGTAGGGTCAGTATTGAACGCGCAGCACCAGGTTGGATGCTTAGTCAAGCATTAGCATTATAGGATATGGTATCAAACTTTGCATGAACTGAGCTGAGCCTAGCTCCAGTGAGGGCAGTTGCTATCGAGAGCCCCTCATAGCTTTCTCCTACTGGACGCCGGAGCACAGGTTCCTGTGTTACAGGATTTTGCAAATAAAGACTCTTTGACCAAGATGGCTGCCGTCGCTCGGTGTCCTCCTCAACTTTGCGTTTTTCTTTTGTTTTTGGCATTATTTTCTTCTCTATCACATCTGGCAACGCACTGATCACTTATGACAGGCAAACTCTTTTGGACATCCGACAAAATTCACAATCTGGAACTTTACCAATGAACTTTTCTTTGAATGGAGGGGTCTTACCTTGACTACCGATGCAAAAACGCCATCGAAGGAAAAGGGGGAAGAGAGCCGGAACCCTGGTCAGGCTGAGGTACAGACAACACTGTACCCCACTTCCCAGTGTTCTTCTAGCAAATGTCCAATCCTTGGAAAACAAGCTGGATGATCTACGAGCCAGACTAACTTTCCATCGGGACATTAAAAGCTGCAATGTTTTTATCTTTGTTGAGTCATGGCTTGATCCCTCTGTCCTGGACTCGGCCATTGTACCTGAGGGCTTCTCCATTCACCGCCAGGACAGAACAAAGGAATCGGGAAAGCGCAGGGGAG
>JBBPDA010038725.1:8129-38881 GCA_037974385.1 Arnoldichthys spilopterus
TTGTGATGAACCTCCTCCACAAAGTTAGCTAATATGGCTTCAGCTTGTGATGAATCTCCTCCACAGTTAGCTAATATTATTTCAGCTTGTGATGAACCTCCTCCACAAAGTTAGCTAATATGGCTTCAGCTTGTGATGAATCTCCTCCACAGTTAGCTAATATCATTTCAGCTTGTGATGAACCTCCTCCAGAAAGAAACTAATATCGCTTCAGCTTGTGATGAATCCCCTCCATAGTTAGCTAATATCACTTCAACTTGTGATGAACTTCCTCCAGAAAGTTAGCTAAAATAACTTCAGCTTGTGATGAATCTCCTCCATAAAGTTAGCTAATATCACTTCAGCTTGTGATGAACCTCCTGCATAGAGTGAGCTAATATAACTTCAGCTTGTGATGAACCTCCTCCACAAAGTTAGCTAATATCACTTCAGCTTGTGATGAACCTCCTCCACAAAGTTAGCTAATATCGCTTCAGCTTGTGATGAATCTCCTCCACAGTGAGCTAATATCACTTTAACTTGTGATGAACTTCCTCCAGAAAATTAGCTAATATCACTTCAGCTTGTGATGAATCTTCTCCACAGTTAGCTAATATCGCTTCAGCTTGTGATGAACCTCCTGCATAGAGTGAGCTAATATAACTTCAGCTTGTGATGAACCTCCTCCACAAAGTTAGCTAATATCACTTCAACTTGTAATGAACTTCCTCCAGAAAGTTAGCTTATAACCCTTCAGCTTGTGATGAACCTCCTGCATACAATGAGCTAATATCGCTTCAGCTTGTAATGAATCTCCTCCACAGTTAGCTAATATCACTTCAGCTTGTGATGAACCTCCTCCACAGTAAGCTAATATCACTTCAACTTGTGATGAACTTCCTCCAGAAAGTTAGCTAATATCACTTCAGCTTGTGATGAACCTCCTGCATAGAGTGAGCTAATATCACTTCAGCTTGTGATGAATCTCCTCCACAGTGAGCTAATATCACTTCAACTTGTGATGGAATTCCTCCAGAAAATTAGCTAATATCACTTCAGCTTGTGATGAACCTCCTGCGTAAAGTGAGCTAATATAACTTCAGCTTGTGATGAACATCCTCCACAAAGTTAGCTAATATAACTTCAGCTTGTGATGAACCTCCTCCACAAAGTTAGCTAATATCACTTCAACATTTAATGAACTTCCTCCAGAAAGTTAGCTAATAACGCTTCAGCTTGTGATGAACCTCCTGCATACAGTGAGCTAATATAACTTCAGCTTGTGATGAACCTCCTCCACAAAGTTAGCTAATATCACTTCAGCTTGTGATGAACCTCCTCCACATTGTTGGATAATATCACTTCAGCTTGTAATAGCACCAGAGATTCACAAACACTGACATTTCTCTGCAGAGTTAGCTTGTGGTATTTTATCCACAAGTGATGCCATCACTTTCAACAAGTAAGGTTTTTAATGAAAATTAAAGATTTTGCCTTATTTAATCAGTCAAATTACAGATAATAAAGTATCTGAAATTAGTTGTATTGCAAAACATTGCATAACAAAGACATCAGCATCATATCAGATAAAATGATCTAGCTAATGTTATGCCAAGTTGCTTTAAAACTTAATATTGCTCAATAGTAATTTCTTTTCTCCCAAAAAATAAATCTGCATGAAAGTGTAAAATTGTCTTATCTTTCATTGCAAGTAAACATAACAAGATAACATTTTGGACCATTTCTACTGCTCTGGCCCACTGCTCTGCTCTGCTGGAAGCCTTACTCAGTTGGCTTGTGAAGAGGGATTATCTGCCTGACGAAAACATTCTGAGCTCAAACCTCATATGGCCTTACCCACTCCTCAAATAAAACCTCTATATAAAGCATCCTGTCTTGGCTCTGCAGACACTGACCCCTGATCAAGGCTACAACCACTCATGCTGGAGCTGTAGCTTCATGACAGCAGATGGTCAAGTGAGCAACAACTTCAGAGTTCAATAAAACATTTTTTTTACAAACACCATTTCCAGAAAAAGAGAGATATTTACCAATTCAGTAAAAAAATGTGATGTTATTTCACATGAACCTTTTGAATTGACAATTCTCTCACTTTGGCACAAGGCTTGGAGCCATGACCCATCCTTGCTTACAAAGACTTTGGTAGATGCTACTTTTATACCCACTCATGATACCTCCCCTACTACCAGTTAACCTGCTTAATGTGGAGTCTTTCAAACCAGTGTTGCTTAAATATTTCACTGAATATTCAATCCTATTTTTAACTGAGTGTGTTGCAGTCATCATTTTCTAAATATGTGCATAATACAATTAAGTTGGTCAGTAAGACTACTAATAATCTTTTCTTTGTACTTTTGTCAGTTAAATAAAGCTTCAAGTGAAATAACACATCACAGCTTTTTTATTGCCTGTTGATAAATATCCCTTTTCTGAAAATGGGGTTTGTAAGTTATGATGCTTTACATTTATTTTTGTATGTTGCCTATAAAAAATTGTGATACAACAAAAGCCACTGTTGTATAAGCAGTACTCTACTGGGTAGCTAGTAAAGTGAAGTGAAAGTGATTATTTGTCATTGTGAACACACTCAATGTGACCTCAGGCCAATGTCATAACCACTAGGCCTCCACTTCACTACTTAGTATTAAAGTATTTGTTCATCCAAAATTCTAAATTGCGTCCCCCAAATAATGTTTATAAGTATTAGCACTGTCATGTCTAAGAGGAGAAATAAAAGAGATATGAAATAGTCTATATTCTAAAACTGATGTCAGAAAATGTCAGGGATGGAAATGGCCAGGTTTTACTGAGGAAAACTAAAACCCTAACCCTAATATCTCCAAAGACCACTATACAGAATAAAAAAGTTTGTTTGCATCTTGGGGGCACACCCTGTCTCCAAAACCACAATTAGATTTCACCCAATATGAAATTGGTATATTTTCTTTATTTGTTGACTAAGTACAAAATTAACATCCAGGGGAATTTTTTTGTCAACGTTTTTAACTCATATTAAACTAATATTTATGAAGGGAACTGTATATGCAGTTTCCCAACAAAAAAACAGTACCTAGCTTTTCAAGATCTGATACAGAATGTTACTTCATTTTATTCCTAGAACATGCATCCATTGCCTTCCTGCCAAAAAACTTTCCCTTCCCTTCATTTCCATCTCTGGACTTCAATCAACCAAACCAGCTTAGCTTGTAAAAGGAACTGGTGCCACTTTTACCAGCAGTCTGAACATAGCCAAATAAACTGGCTTTATGTGGTTCCTGATACTGTATTTCGTATTGTTATCTAAAAAATTTGACAAAAGTAGGTTAACTTGGTGGGAAAGTCCCCCTGGGAATGATCTAATCTCAACACATTTATTGAAAAGTCTAATTAGTGCAAAGGTTAATTAGTGCATTCCTGACATTAATTTCCCCAGAAACCTTTGGGGTCACTTGATCAAAATTTTGTCACTGGATAAATGCTATCTCTCTAATTTTGAGAGGGGGAAAAAAAACCTAAAGAAAATGTAAAGTTAGGCTTTTGAAATAAGAAGTCCTTGTGTTACTTACAAAAAATATTTTTATGTCTATTAATTTTCAGTCGTTTTCACAAACTTGAGATTAACTCATGTTAATGATCAAACTACAGCATAAATAATATTAATAGAAAATAAAAATAATATTTAAAAGTAAAATCAAGTGCTTGATCAATTTATGTCTTAATGTCTCAACTTCAATTTCATAAGCTACAACAAATTATTAATGGTGGTAAAATACAAATAACTGAAATGTCAGTTTTCTTAATGAAATAGCTAATGATATGAAGTATTTATGATCCACACATTTTTGTGATGGCATTATTATTATTATAGCAACAAACATAATAATTAAAAGCAATAATAAAGTGAAAGTGACTATTTGTCATTGTCACTCAAGCACTACAACAAAATGTGACCTCTGCATGTAACCTATCACACCTGCACTCCTGGAGCAGCGGTCAGCTATCAACAGCGCCCGGGGAGCAGTGTAGCAGGACGGTACCCAGTGGTGCCTGGGCCGGGACTTGAACTTGCGACCTTCAGTTCACAAAGCAAAGTTCCTAACCACTAGGCCACCACCAACACAGAACACATAGGGTATGGATGTAACTCTGTAAAAACTGCAAAAACCACAAACTTATTTCCAGCAAAACTGTTAAAAGATGTTTTTCTTCTTATAGCTTTCAGATTGCACTGACTGACTTCTGGAGTTTATGCTTTACAGCTAATAAGAGTTGAACTTGCTATGAATACATGAGGATGTGTTATATATTTAAGAAGAAGAGTTAAAAGGTGCTACATAAGGTTTTAAGTAAGTCAGTGTCCATTACCAGTTCAATACATATTCATAATATTTTGTCTGCAAGTAAGCATAATAAACCATGCAAACAGCTCCATATAAACTAGTGTTGTCACAATATACATTTTCTCTACATTAGTATCATGGCCAAAAAAAAATCATACAATGTTAAACAGTGAGCATTCTAACAGGTTCTAAAAAAGGTTCTTAAAGTAATGATCACATCATGATTACAGCCAATATGCTGTTAATTTTATACTCTAAGCTATTTTATGTGCACTGTTTTACAGTGGGCACCTGCACTAAGGAGCAATATCGCCATGTACTGTTGCAACCCACATGGCGAATGGTACAGAATTTTCATTATGACAATGTTGTCATATGTGTATTAGGAACACTATTAATATTTTAACATTCTGAAAATGGGGATTGTAATTTATGATGTTTCACCTTTTTTTCATATGTTGTTTAAAGAAAATTAGAACAAAAACCACTGTTGAATAAACAGTACTCTACTGGGTTGCTAGTTAGTATTAAAGTGATAGTTAAGCCAAAATGCTAAAACGCATCCTCCCCCCCAAATATAGTTCATCATTACTATATAGTTTGCTGCCAGAAGTGTCTTCATTCTTGCACTGGAGATATAATGTAGCTGAACTGTAACTGAAGCTTGTATTCCTCTCAATTCGCATTATGCCAACTCCATATTGAAATGCTTTGTTTTCCTATATTTCGTTTTGTTGGACGATAAAAGCATGAGCAAATTAGCACTGTGATGTCTAAGGAGAGAAATAAGACAAAAGCAAATTAGTCTATATTCTAAAACTGCTGTCATAAATGGTCAGGGATTGAAATGTCCAGGTATTACTGGGAGAACACTAAAACCCTAACTCTAATATCTCCAAAGACCACTATACAGAATTACATTGTTTGGTTGCATCTTGGAGACATGTGAGCGTGAACCACATAGTTACTGGTTCAGGATTTTTTGGTAATATATATATATATATATATATATATATTTTTTTTTTTTTTTTAACAATTATCATCAAAACCAATATACCCCCCACCACACACACTTACAATTTATCTGCATCAATTTAATCTTCGGTTGTTAAACTATTTGCATGTTTTTGGTGACCAGAAAGCAATGAGACTTTACTTTAGAACACTTCTTTAGCCTGTAATTAGTGAGGAACAGAACTGTAGAATCATGAGATATTCGTGATTGCTGAAATCTTATTAGCGCTAAAGCTGTAACCTACAGTCACTTGCCAACAGGAATCAAATGTTGCAGACACTTATGGCATGTGAGTCACTACTAGAAAATAACAGACATAAACTGTATACTGTGTAACACTTGATGACAAATGACAAATTGATGCAGTATTCAACAGGTGGGCTTCTATCCCGGGTTGGGGAGTTCCCCTAATTCTGAGAGGATATATGCATCATTACCCTGCACGTGCAAAACTCACAAACAATTACTACTTAGAATTTACAGAACACAGCACGTCCCACCCTCCAAAACCCACATAGCTAAAAACAGTCTGAGGCCTTGGCTGAAGAAATAAAATGTATGATGACTTAGGCCTGCAGATGCTAACTGGTGGGCCTATAGCTTGTAACGTTAGGCCCATCAGCCTTTCAGCTCCAAGAAATGATCATCAAACACCAAACAGGTCTTGGCTGATCAATACACTTGGCCTAGAGACAGAACCTGGTCCTACCAGCTCACCTTAAAATAAATGGCCAGATCAGAGCATCTCAGGCCTACACACACACCTCTCACTGTCCACTTCTGCCCTCTTTAGCTGACCGCTATCTGGTCCACTGCTCCTGACCCTTTACCCTCCTTCTGACCTCCACCTCCACACCACAGCTAACCCGACTTACATGACTAACATAGCTAACACAACTAACTAGGCTAACACAACTCACACAGCTAACTCCGCTAATACGGCTATCTTTACACTAAGACAGGGAGAAACTAAAGGTCAGCGAGCTAAGGGTCATTATGGGGGTTCAGGGCAGCTGCTCTATTAAATACACACTGCTAGCCCTGCTACAGTTCTACTGTACTTGCCTCTTTTGCAGTGAGGTGTGGAGCAAGACAAGTTTTTCAACCACACACACATACACACACACACACACACACACACACACTTGCATACACACTCACATACACACATGCAGACTGTCACAAAAGGGATATGTCCACCTCTTTTCACAGATACTCAAAATCTGATCATCCTTTAGAGCCATTGCAGCCTCCAGCACTGAGAAGAAGCATACTAACACACAGAGCCATCCAGCCACCCACACACACAGATACACAGCTCTCATTGGACAGCAACCAGACAGAAAAACAGTGAGGAGAGAGGTAATTGGTGGAGAGAGCACTGTCCATTTGCATCCTCTTTTGCTGATCAGACATAATCCTCTAATCCACACAATCCCTCTCTCTCTCTTTCTCGCTCTATGAGACAGTGAGGGCAATAAATTCAGTAAACGAGAGATATATCACAGAGGGGTAGGCGGTAAAACAGATTTGTTTGCTTTTATCAGTGGACCTGCATTTGCTCTTCTGGCTGCAGTGGCTGAATCTGTCCAGATTTCTGCTGCTGACTAACAGACATTCAAAACAATGCCACAGCACCAACTACAAAATACTACACTAGCAAACAAATGGTATGTGTCCTATACCATCTACACACATACATTCCAAACCAATCTTATACCAGCTACACATGTCCACTCTGTACTAACCCTACACCAGCTACGCACGTCCACTCCATACTAACCTTATTCCATCTCCATACGTCGCTCAAGATTCAAAGTTTTATTGTCATATGTAAAAAGTACAATGTATAGATTACAATGAAATTCTTACTTGAACGCCTCCTTCACAGACTACACAATTAACAGTGTTACAAAATGAGAGTAGATACTATACATTTAGCAGCATTACAATACTAGGCTAGACAATTAGCAACATTAAAACATGAAAATGCATAGAATAAAAAATAAAATACAAATAGAAATCTGTCTCTTCTAACTATAAAAATATCTAGTGACCGTACAGTTCAGGTTTGAGTATGGATTGTGTATGACAGCATTGCACATGAGTAAGTTAAATGTGAGTTAGACAACATTGCACTTTGTGAATATTGTATATTGTAAGCTCTACATATCACACTGGAGTGTGTTATACAGTCTGACAGCACTGGCATAGAAGCTGTTTCTGAATCTTGTTGTGAGTGTTCTGATTGTTCAGAGTCTCCTGCCAGAGATTTTTACCACTCTTTGCAGAGCTTTTTTGTCCAGAGCAGAGCAGCTGTTGTAAAAGGATGCAATATACCCTGTAAGAATGGACTCCATAACACACCTCTAGAAACTGGTGAGGACTGTGTTGGACACTCTGGATTTCCTCAGACACAACACCTGAGGAAGTGAAGGTGCTGATGGGCCTTTTTGGTGACAGCTACTCTGTGAACTGACCATTTGAAATTAGCATTGAAGGAGGTGGTACCCCAAGGAATTTGAAGCTGCTGACCCTTTCCACAGCATCTCCATCATATGGGAGTATGAGCCACATCATGTTTCCTAAAGTTCATGACGAACTCTTTCCTTTGACTAGAGAGAGTTTATTATCCTGACACCACTCTGCCAGGAGTCTCACCTTCTCCATGTTGGCCATCTCATCATCACTCCATACTAAGCCTACACAATCTATATATGTCCACTCTGTACTAACCCTATGTCATCTACACACTTCTATTCCATACTAACCCTATTCTCCACAATTCCACTCCATACTTACCATGTACCTACTACACACGTCCACTCTGTACCTACACTGCATACAAACTCTATACCAGCTACACAGGTCTGTTCCATACTAACCCTAAACCATCCACAGTTGCCTACGCCATACTACCCCTATACCAGATACACACTTACAATATGTACCTAAGCATGTCTCATCAATACTAACTCTATATCATCTACACACATGTGTGTGCTCATGTATGTGCATGTCTGGAGTGGCTGCTGAAGGCAGAGCTGTTGCCATGGAGATGTATTTTTTTTTTCTTCTTCAAATAAATGAGCACTGAGTTTACAGACCAAAACAAAGATCCAAGGTCTGAGATCGGCTTTGACGTGCTGAAAGGAGCGTTTGCGTATGCTGTAAGTGTGTGTATGCATCAGCAAGTAGAGACGCTTCAGAGAAGCTGTCCACCACCGGGGTTGCAGCTCAGCCAGTAGCCTAGGAAACAGGGTCCAGGCAAAATCCTGATTGGCTGAATGTACAGACCACTAAAGAAGCATGCAACACACACACGCACACACATAGCATAACACCCGAAATGTTTTGAACAGTAAGATTTCAGTCAGTTCACTCAGCCACAGACCTTTCCTATAGTGAAGACCTCTCTCTGCATGACCACCTCCATTGTGCTGCCCACCACATAGTCAAAACTGTGAATCACACAGAGTGCAGCAGGGGCTGTTGCTGAAAGCTACTGACTATAAGTGATGCCACTTTGGGAAACTGAGACTTTTGCTATGTTGGATTAACACCCCACCCCATCAATATTTGCTATAATACAGGATATAACTTAAATTCCAGTTCTTCTAATAAAATTGCACTCTTAAAAGTTGATATTTGATATAAAAACAATTCATTGTTCAGCCCTATTTCCCCATTTGACTTTGTGTTCCTTCCAAAAGTTAGGAAATTTCTCCTAGCCTCTGTCCTCTTTGGTTTCCTCACAACTGCTTTGTGACATAAGCAGTTGTAAAAAGCACTGTTGGGGTTTAGTGTGCATGCATAAGTGTGTGTGTGTTTGTGTTTTAACTCTGAGCATCAGTGATTGGATTGAAAATAAGGGTTTAGTAGTGTGTGTTCACCTGTATGTTGTAACTCATACCGTGTGTGCTGATTCCTGGGCTGAGGCTGAGGGTCAGTAGTAGTGTGTGTGTGTGTGTGTGTGTGTGTGTGTGTGTGTGTGTGTGTGTGTGTGTGTGTGTGTGCTGTAACTCATACCATGTGAGCCGATTCCTGGGCTGAGTGAGGGGGTCAGTAGAAGGTCTTTGTTAGGGGTATGTATTCCCGTCTCTTTCCCACGCTGAGTCATCCTCACCGGTGTCAGAAGTGCCGCATCATCTCCAGGCATTATAGGAGCTACAGCAACACAAAGGAAGATCAGATCATTATTTCAATTACAAAAACACAATTTATGAATAAATAAACACTTACTGTTGTACTTGCACTGAGAGCTGATGGGTTATTATTGTCACACTAATGATTTAATGATGTAAACCTGTAGTGCAATATGTTTGCCCATGTCGCCCTCTAGTGGTGGCTTAGTATTAACATTAGATTTTGACCACTGAACCGCACTTGTGTGTAAATCTCTGTAAGATTTTCTCACCTGCAACGATTTTCACACAAATTCACACACTGAAGAACGGACTGAACTCTAACATTACCCCCCTAAACTTTACCACTAGGCAGTGGTGGCTTAGTGGTTAGGGACATGCACATGTAATTAGAGGGTTGAAGATACAAGAACAGGCTCAAATGCTACTGATGTATTTTTCAGCAAGATATTGTCCCACTACACTGCTACCCAGGCACTGTTGATAGCTGCCTGTTGTTTCATTTGTGAATGGGTTAAATGCAAAGGTTGCATTTTGTTGTTGTGCACTTTATGTGATGGGGTCTTTTCACAATGACAGATAGTCACTTTCACTTTATCTAACTCTATCTATAACTCTAAGAGGGGTTTTCCTTATAGAAAGAATGCAGCTCTGCTCCAGTCCCCAAATACCGATAATCCACTGCAGGAGGTGCATACCAAGCCAGGCATACCACCTTTATTATTCACAGACTTTACAGCAAAACAACTACTGTGTCTGTATTTGTGTGTACATTCACACTGTCACACAATTATTCATTTACACTGATGCACCCCTCCCTTAGTCACTTTTTAGCCCTCCTTCATTCCTTCATTCACTTCACTTAGCCTCTAATTCTCCCCTGACTCAGGCTTCCATTCACTGATGTCTCATCACTCATTTATTCTTATATTCACTGAATCAACCTCACCCTGTCACATTTGTTCATTCACCCTTCTTCCCTCACACCCACTTATTAGCATTCACTCACTTGTTCACACACAGTTACGCTCATTCGAACGTTCCATTTACACTCACTTTATCACATACGGTCACCCTCACTCATTAACCCTCGTACCATCACATTCATTCACTCCAACTCACCAATTCATACTCATTACATCATACTCACACTCATTCATTCAGCCTCACTCCATCAAATTTATTCAGTTGGACTCACTCATTCTTTTTCGCCACATTATATTTATTCAGTCTCACTCATTAGTCTTCACTCAATCACATTTTGTCAGTCCTGCTCACTCATTGCCCTCCCTTCATCACATTAATCACCCCAACTTATTCACGCTCACTCCATCACACTCACTCATTCATTCTCCTTCATGTGGTCACACCCACTTATTCACACTGGAATTGTGGGTAATGCCATTCCCTTTAAGTAGTGAATAGTGCTAAAACACATTACACAGACAGATGAGGAAGCAATGTACTGAAACAACGATTCGGCTACATGCCTAAACAGCAAACACAGACACACACAGGCACAGACAAACAGGATAGCTGAAGGTCAGCTGAAGGTCATCTGCTTACCTGAGGGGGCAGGGTGCTCTCTGTTCTCTGCATGGTGCTGCACACATATAGGCATGGATGTACACACATACATACACACGCAAACAGACGAGGATCCGCCAGGAGAGGTGAGAAGTGTTGGTGATATATATTTTTAGCGTTGGACACGGAGCAGCAGCAGCAGATAAAAGAGGACAAAAAAAGAGACAAAAAGACAAAAAGGAAAAAATAAGCATTAGTCAAAACAACATCATACAGACACAACTGAAAAAATGCAGCAGACTGAGCAGTGAGGTCAACACAGTCAGGGTAACGCCACACACACACACACACACGCTCGCTCACACACACGCTCGCTCACACATACACACGCTCGCTCACACACTGAACAGTATGGATTATAGCAGACATTACAGAGAGTAGGCATGAGGAAGTCTTGATAAAGAGACAGCACAAACCCCACTGAACCCAACAGTAAAAAAACTGCCCCCCTAATGGACCTCACAAAAGGTCATCACAGAATAAACAGCAATCAGAGGCCCTCACTAGGAGGCGGCAGATATGGGCTTGGTACAGAAGGTAAAGAAGGTGACTGATAACATTGTCCCGAAACATAAAAATGAATGAAATAAAATAATAAAGTTCACTGACTGACACAGCATTTACAATTAAACATGAACATCATTATTATAAATGTATAGCTAAATCTCCTGTCCTGGGTGTACCCTGCCTTAGGCCCGTAGTCAGCTGGGATTGGCTCCAGCTTCCTCGCCATCCAGAAACGGAAGAAGCGGTTTAGAAAATGGATGGAAAAAGCGTGGAAAAAGCTTAAAGCATGGAAAGCATGCACCCGAATGTCTGCACAAAGCTTGGCAGTGGAGGCCAAGGGATTAGGACCTTGGCCTTATGAACTGAAGGTCGTGGGTTCAAGTCCCGGCCCAGGCACTACTGAGGTTCCCTTCAGCAAGAACTTGCTCCAGGTAACAGAACTTGAAAGTGAAAGTAAATATTTGCATTATTACACATTGCACAAAACTTTTGCCTGTTTTTACTGACTGTCATGTTTTTTCTTTTTTTTTTGTGTGTATATAAAGCACCTTGAGCTGCATTTTAAGTGTAAGAAAGGTGCTCTATAAATTAAGGTTACTGTTATTAAAGGTCATTTACAGGGGGAATAAATTGGTGATAAAAATCAATAAGCAGTTCATTGGGTTGATCATTCTTAAATAAAATGAAATAAAATATTTCAGATAAATGTCTTTATAAAAGAAGGGAAATAACCTGACCCCTAAGGAAGTGCGAGGGCCACTTCTTGATTGACCATATCAAGGTTGTCGAAAATGTTCAGTAAACACTATTGCTGCATCTAACATATGTGTGTAGAACAAAAGCTATATAATAGATATATAATCTTCATCAGTGATACAAGGCTTTTTGAAGGAGGGTGTGGCCTTAATTTCTGCCTTATTATGAACAGTAGAGTAAAATGCTGAAGGTACATTCATGACATTTTCAGAAATTCAGCTACAGCTAAGGAAAACACACACAAACATATACACGACCTTCTGAACAAAACATGCAGACTGGCCGTACAACAGAAACACACACTGAGAAACCTAAGAATTAGAATCCTAAAACCTGCTGCCAACCTGCAGAATCAAACTGTAGTGTGTGTGTAGTTTGATTCCTTGGTTTGGTTAATTTGGGTGTGATCACACTCTATAATCACACTCAGTTGTGAACCAAAACAACTGCACCGAAAAGCTATAGGATGTTTCCACACTTATAGCTAGTTTGGGCAGTGGTGGCTGGGGACTTGCCTTTGTGATCAGCTGCCCGCTGCTCCACCTATGGACAGGTTAAATGCAGAGATCACATTTTATTGTGGTGCACTTTGTGTGATGGGTGTGTTCACAATTACACCTTTCACCTAGTCCACTCTGATCTAAATCAGTTGAAAGAACTGAAAGCGTCCATATGTGAAAACTTCTAAACGAGAGGAAAAACACATGAAGGGAACCACCAACAATCAAGACAAGTAGGCAGGACCATCACTTGTTAGGGAGATGGGCTTTTAAAAGAACAATGAATGTAAGCGCTGTACACATTTTGGAAGTGGAGCTTTGGAGAGAACACTGAAAACAGTAAAGGTGGGCACTGTATTTGTTTTTGGGCAGGGTCAACAAAGGGAGAGGCAGCATTTGCTTTGGGAGTCAGCTAAATGAGACTACAAGCATCTAATCAGTCAGTTCAAGGAAGCAAGCCTACCAGGACATGGAAGCAGGACCATCAACATTTTTTAACAGTTATGTGAGGCCAGGACTTGAGAAAATACTAAAGGGAGGGGCTGTATGTGTTTGTGGGCAGGGCTTTGGGGAGAAAACTGAAAGAAAAGGTTTGTATTTGTTTGTGGGTGTATATTTGGAGAGAAACCTAAAAAAGGGTTTGTACTTGTTTGTGGGTGTGGCTTTGGATAGAAAGCTAAAGAAAGTGTATGTACTTGTTTGTGGGTGTGGCTTTGAGAGAAGACTGACGGGAGGGTCTGTATTTGTTTGTTGACTAAATGGATGTAAAAACAAATGAACTGGTCCACCACATGCAACTAATCAGGACCAGGAGGTGGGGCCACAACCATCTAACGTGGCTTTGGAGAGAACACTGATTACAAAAGCTGTATTTGCTCAGCCAAGTGTAAAAACAGTTGCCTTCAGTTAAGTTCAGTCTTCAGTAAAGTTAATGTGCACATCTTAAGAAACATTACACACCATTATAGACCACTGAATCACCTTCCATCCACCCAGATACGAGCTAAATGGACACACATGCACACACAAACACACTTTAGGGTTAATCAGTGAACTGGGCACTTAAAAAGCTCAACAGCAACATCAGGAGTGCTGAAACTTAATGAGGGAGTATGTTGTCTCACACACTCAATCTGTCTTTTTCACACACACATTCTGGCTTTTGCACACAGAGAGAGAGAGAGAAACAGGGGTGTGACAAAGAGCAATTCTTTCTTTTCACACACTTTTCCATAATGTTTCACCCTTCCCTCTCTCCCTCTCCCTCTCCCCCTCCCTCTCACACACAGACAAACATATATACAGACACATTCTGCACCAGTAACCGTAACAGAATTCAGTGGTCACAAAACAGTAGGTGCCCACATGCGCACACACATGCATATTGTCATGGTGTGCTATTCACTCAGTCTTTACTAATCATTCCAGCAGCTCAGAATAAAGCTCTTCATTTTTAAAGGTGAAATATGTACACTGCAGCAGTTTAATACAAGAACATGGGAGTGATTTATTTTACCCCATCCAATGACACTGAGCAAACCCCCTAACGGCCAGTGGAGTTCATTCATAACTACAATCTACATTTGGCAGATGCTTGTGTCCAGTGCCACTGACAATTTTCATCATCACTTGTACTGTTTAACTATGACGTTTTCCCTAGACAGGAGTAAAAAAAAGCAGCACCAGTACCCACCCAGCAGCGCTACACGCTCAGCAGCGCTACATGCCCAGCTGTGCTACACGCCCAGCACCAGTACACACTCAGCACCTCTACATGCCCAGCACCAGTACACACCCAGCACCAGTGCACACCCAGCAGCGCTACAAGTCCAGCACCAGTATACACCCAGCAGCGCTACATGCCCAGCACTAGTACACACCCAGCAGCGAGCGCTACATGCCCAGCACCAGTACACACCCAGCACCAGTACCCACCCAGCAGCGAGCGCTACATGCCCAGCTGTGCTACATGCCTAGCACCAGTACACACCCTGCACCGCTACATGCCCAGCACCAGTGCACACCCTGCACCGCTACATGCCCAGCACCAGTGCACACCCAGCAGCGCTACAAGTCCAGCACCAGTATACACCCAGCAGCACTACACGCCCAGCACCAGTACACACCCAGCAGTGAGCGCTACACGCCCAGCACCAGTACACACCCAGCATCGCTACGCGCCCAGCAGCAGTACATGCCCAGCTGATCTACACGCCCAGCAGCACTACAACCCCAGCACCAGTTCACACCCAGCAGTGTTACACCCTCATAATTAGTATACACCCAGCAGTGCTACAAGTCCAGCACCAGTACACACCAAGTAGCACTACAAGCCCAGCATCAGTAAACACCCAGCAGCGCTACAACCCCAGCACCAGTACATAGCCAGCAGCTTTACACCCTCAGCACTAGTACACACTCAGCAGTGCTACAAGTCCAGCACTAGTATACACCCAGCAGCGCTACAAGTCCAGCAGCAGTACACACCAAGCAGCGCTACAAGCCCAGCGCCAGTACAGACCCAGCAGCGCTACAAGCCCAGCACCAGTACACTCCCAGCAGCGCTACAAGTCCAGCACCAGTACACACATAGCAGTGCTCCAAGCCCAGCACCAGTACACACCTAGCAGCGCTACAAGCCCAGCACCAGTAAACAACCAGCAGCATTACAAGCCCAGCACCAGTACACACCCAGCAGTATTACAAGCCCAGCACCAGTACACAACCAGCAGCGCTACAAGTCCAGCAGAAGCACACACCCAGCAGTGCTACAAGCCCAGCACCAGTACAGACCCAGAAGCGCTACAAGCCCAGCACCAGTACACTCCCAGCAGCGCTACAAGTCCAGCACCAGTACACACACAGCAGTGCTACAAGCCCAGCACCAGTACACACCCAGCAGCGCTACAAGCCCAGCACCAGTACAGACCCAGCAGCGCTACAAGCCCAGCACCAGTACACTCCCAGCAGGGCTACAAGTCCGGCACCAGTACACTCCCAGCAGGGCTACAAGTTCGGCACCAGTACACACCCAGCAGCGCTACAAGTCAAGTTCAGCAAAGCTACATGCCCAGCACCCCTACAGACCCAGCACCACCACAGGCCTAGCATGACTACAATCCCAGCACATCTACACCCAACACCGCAACACACTCAGCACCACCACACGGCCAACACCACTACATGCTCACCATCGCTACACACTCAACACAGCTACACATCCAGCACCACAACACACCCAGTACCACCAATGCCCAATTTTGATCATGCAGTTCAAGGGTGCACAACACTAGTCCTGGAGGGCCAGGGTCCAGCACAGCATAGTTCTCCAGCTGAAACACTTAAACTAAACCTGAATCAACAGATGAGTTTGGGCAGGTGTGTTTGAGCAGGGAAATCACAAAGGTCAGCTGGACACCAACCTTCCAGGACTGGAGGTGTGCAACCTTCATATAAACTTATACATACATCTTTATATAATAATAATGCATTGTAATGTGTGTGTGTCTGTTACTCACCAGGGTTTTGTCAGGATCTGCCTGAGCATCAGCAGAAGACTCCATGGTTCTGTGTGTGTCAGTACAACTCTGAGTACATCATGCCTGTGAACACATGTACACGCAAACACAAATTAATTATAACCAGAATTGTCCATTTTTGGCACAAAGCTTATATTCTAAGTACAGAATGTCACGTTTATTGTACTACTGTAATTGTAGTTTATTGTTACAGTTACAACAATCCAGAGGTTCCACACTCAGTATAAGTGATATCACACAAAAAGTGTTCACACAATAAATACAATAATTAAACACCAGGGGGCTTATTTATGATGTTCAGTGAATTTCATACTAAATTTGTTTTAAAGAAAGATAATGAAAAAAATGTTCACTGCATTTCAATACAAATTATTTATATAAACGAGTGTAGATCTGAAGATATACACACTTAAGTGTAACTAAGTCATTTTTAATTCACAAGTGTGTGCAGAATTTAGTGCATGTGAACATGCATTTCAAACTTTTAATGATCTGCGCACGTAAAAGCAGGACCAGATACTTTAATTCTGTGTGGCTAAACAGACTTACGAAGAGTTTACTCCATTATTTTATACTGTACACACACACACACGAAATATACAAAAATGTGTTTATACAGATTTATTAGGGTCTAAAGTTTATTTAAGATTCAATTCTGATTATTTTAGTCAACGATCTGATCATATTCAATATGAAGACATTCCACACAATTTGCTACATGTCCATAAACATATATATGAGAGAGAGAGAGCGAGAAAGAGATAGAGAGAGAGAGAGAGAGACAGATATTTACATGCTCACAAGGTCTACATCTAAGTACAGATATACTGCAAAGTCCTGGAAGGTGATCTCGGCTTAGCCAGTCATCATCATGACAAAGACATCAGTTGGGTTTGTTCTCTTCACAATGCATTAGCTTGTTCTAACAACCAATAAATTAACCAAAAATAAAATGCTTCTTTTTTTCTTTTTATTGTACAATGCCAAATCAGAAATAGTTGGGATAGTATGGAAAACGCAAATAAAAAAAGAAAGTAGTGATTTCTAAATTTACTTTCACTTGTATTTCATTGCAGACAATACGAACACAAAATATGTCATGTTTTGTCTGGTCAACTTCTTCTCATTTGTAAATATACATCCTTTCAGGAGCAATTTAGGGCTAGTAATGAGGTAAATTGGTTAAATAATGATGTGATTTGAAACAGGTGATGTCAACAGGTGATTGTAATTATGATTCAGTACATAAGCAGCATCCAAGAAAGGTCTAGTCCTAGGTCTAGGATCACCAGTTTGCCAACAAATTTGTGAGAAAGAAATCCCTCAAAGAAAGATAGGAAGAGATTTGGATAGTTTCCAAACCTTCTACAAGTTACCAGCAAGTCCAAAAGCCAGGGTCTTTAATGGTATGGGATTGTGTCAGTGCCTTGGCAGAGGTAACTTGCACTTCTGTGATGGCACCCTTAATGCTGAAAAGTACATAGAGATTTTGAAGCACTATATGCTGCCTTCAAGAAGACATCTTTTCCAGGGACACCCATGCATATTTCAACAAGACAAGGCAAAACTACATTCTGCACACATTACACAGTGCTGGCTGCAGAGCAAGAGGGTTGACTGGCCTGCCTGCAGTCCCGACCTGTCTCCAATAGAGAATTTGTGGCACATTTTCAAGCGCAAAATGCAACAATGAAGACCCCTGCTGTTGCCCACCTTAAGACTTGACAAAATAGACAGACAACTGAGACAAAATTGCACCTGAAACACTTAATCACTTGGTGTCTTCAGACCCTAAACATCTTTTAAGTGTTGTGAAAAGGAATGGCAACATTACAAAGTGGTAAATGCTTTACCGTCCCAACTTTTTTTGGATTGTGTTGCAGGTCTGAATGACAAGAAAGGATGTATATTTACAAATGAAATGGAAGTCGACCAGACAAAACATGACATATTTTGTGTCCATAATGTCTGCAATGAAATACTAGTCAAAGTAAATTTGGAAATCACTACTTTCTTTTATTATTTGCGTTTTCCATACCGTCCCAACGTTTCTCATTTGGGGTTGTAGTTTATTGTAATTTATCTTGCTTTGCATAGCATTTAATTGGAAACTTCTGGTCGACAACGAAAATATTAGGTCTATGTCATCTATAATTAGTCAGCACCTTCCTGTAGAGCACAAACTGTGACCTGTAGCACTCTGGCAGTGCCACTGTGAAATGATAGTATACTGGTCAGATTCATTGACACACACATTTTCATGTCAAATATTTAAGTGATTTAAAAAAGTAATTGACAAGAATTTTAAGATTAAATTCATGCAAATGAAAGATTCATATGTATAGAACAGATACTTGATCAGAGAGATGAAGTGCATTATGGGTACTATGAGTTCCTGCTGCACAAGACGGTGTACGTGCAAGAGTTTCCGAGACCTGCACACAACCCCCAAACAACACAGAAATAGTTTTGTGTAGATGCAAACACAGCAGCCTAGTCTATAAACTGAAAGGTAGTGCAGCATTACACAATCCAGCAGTATGGCAAAGCAATGAACTAGTACAGAAACTATGGCAACGCCTCAAATCATCAGTTCATTCTCAGAGCACCATGAAAAAATGACATGTGAATTAAAGCAGTTCTGCAACAGAGAGTGGGTGCAAATTCCACCACAACATTGTGAAAGGCTGACAAGTTAGTGCTAGCCATTTTGGTCGCAGTTATTATGGCTAAAGGTCAACAAGTTGTTCATTTTAATGAGGGCTCGCTCTAATAAAACACTGGTTTAAACATATAAAAGCATTCACAGCTAAATATGATGTAATTAAAAAATAAGAAAGGAGGTCCCTTAGTTTTGGCAAAAACAATTTTTACAGCTTTATCTTTAGCTTTAATACAAGTGAATTTAATTTCTGTAGCATTTTAGGGAATTACTGCCTCCCCTGATAAACATATAGCATCAAACTGAAAAATAACAGCAAGTAAAAAAACAGATGTTAATCAGCTTTTTTGATCTATAAAGGTTTTCTCTCAAAGTGATCAAACGAAGATCCTTTATTTGCTGATCTTCCATTTTGCAAGGAAGAGACACGTGTGTTTATGTGCTAGCCTGGGTGTGTGGGGTACTGTGGAACTAAAAAGTATTTCTTTCAGTATCGCATTTCTGTCACAGCAAATGATTCAATGCTTTTTAAACGGACCTTCAGAGATTCCCGGACAGTCCCCATGTTTGCTTCATTCCAATCACAGACTTTGATGACTGAGGAAAAATACGGACGGTCTGGTAACCCCTGAGGGTTGATTTGACAATTACTGTTTTAGACTAAATGTAATATTTAACAATGAGAACCTTTTTAAGCACATAACACATTTGAAATGATTTCATTCATTTAAAAAGCAACGTTGACAACACATGAACCACCCATGGGATCATCATTTAGTTAAACAAGGAGCAAATTAACCCAGTTTAACTGATAATGTGATTCAGCTCTATGAGCAGTCAAGCTCTAAAAGCAGCCAGCCCTGTTGAATGTTTTTCCCAATTACAATAATGCCATTGCCAAAAAGATATTACAGGCATGATAAAAAGAAACAAATCAGACTGTAAAGGCCCAGAAAATATGTAAAGTTCATGGACATCTGCAAATCAAAGTAAAAAAGGAAAGCCATTATCTACAAATTCTGATTCCTAGGAACATTGTGAATCTTCCCATGAGTGGTTGGCCTGCGTGAGTTTCCCCAAGGGCACAGCAGCCAATAATCCAGAAAGTCACCAAAGCATCCAGAAAAACATGGGAGAAACATTTATTTCATCAAAATTGCATTAAATCTGGGTGAAAGTGAACACAAAAAAATCACCTTTCCATTGAAGTAGGATATGGTTGCATCCATGAATGTTTCTGCCTTTGCAGTAGAAAGAAGGGACATCTTTCCTAGACTGGCCTGCTTCTCGCAGCATCCCAACTCATGTAATGGGATGGTGTGGTGAGTAATACTGACTTTGGTCACTTCAAGACGGTTTTCTGTCCCCGTCAGTTTTAGCTACCTTAATGACTCTCTCATGACCATGAAAAAGCACAAGAGACAAAGTTGTCCTACAACAACTACCAGCCCCCCTATGAGTGCATGCTCTGGATGAATGAACTACTGTGAAGACTACTGCGGGCTTAACCCCTTAATAGTAAAGTATTGCTATCCTTTGCCGCTGTATAAGAGATGAAATAGATCTATGCAGCACTTACCACCTGGTGCGCATAAGGAAAGGATATTAATGAAAAATGGAAATCAGATTGTAAACATCAGGCTATAAGTTATGGAAAAATGGTCAAAGTCAAATTTATTTATAAAGCACATTTAAAACAACCAAGGATGACACCAAAGTGCTGAACAATCAATACAATCAATGCAAAATATTTACAAATAATAAAACAATAATAAAACACTAAAAATAAGCATCATTAATAAAATAAATAACTAATAAAAATAACAAATAAAACAAATAATGAAATTTGAATGAAAATAAAATGTCATCATCATTTCAGACACAAATTGTCTTAAAAGCCAAAGAAAGGTCTTTAAGTCTTTAACAGAGACTTAAAATGACCTAAAGAAGGGGCTGTTCTTTTCTCGAGTGGTAGCGTATTCCAAAGCTTTGGTGCTGCCACTACAAAAGCACATTCACTACTCCTGTACCTACTACTTGGTACTTCCATGAACAGCTGGTCTGCCTAACTTAACCCTCTAGTTGGGAGTTTAAAAGTAATAAGGCTTCAACAAGTAAGGGGGTTCCACTGTTTAAAAAGTCTGTATTCCATCAAACCACCATAATGTTTTGCATGTCATGTCAATTGGCCCTTTCAGAGACAGTTTTCTAACCCACCGAGTCTGGCTCACCAGCCTGTATTTATTAATTGAATAGTTGAGCATACTATGTAACCCCTATTTGGCTTCTCGAGCACGGCCGCGATTATTGATATTTGACCCATTCACAGCTGGTTATACGACCAACTCAAAGCCAGTGACACATTTTTCATAATTGTAATCGCCTTCAATAATTGCAACTGGTCGACTGTTTAATAATTGTGACACGTCTACAAAATCCATTGCATCACACACCATCAAACACTGACTTTTTAAACGTTTCATTTTTGACACTTTCTGACATTTCACTCCAGTATATTTCTGGCTCCATATTTCCATACTGAACTGAAATGCTGTGAGTGTTTATACTCTCACCAAAGCAAGTTTCCCTGTAATTTATACATTAACAGACACTTTCCAACTGGGAACTTTTTCCTACTGCTGGTTTCCTATTAAAATTGATACAATTAAACCAATGTTTGCAAACAAACTGTTCCACTTTACCTCAAAAGGCTTAAGGTGCTTGTGAAAACACGAGTTTTATTACGATTCAACCAATTAAATACGTTTCAATACGATTTCAATACCTCAAAAATCTGCAGCGATGTGATTTGCACACAGTAAAATTGATCTTTATGGGTCATACCAATACAACAGATTGTGTGCTATTTTGGTCAATGCATCAATACAGATAGATTCATTGTTACAGCCCTATTCCCCTGATTTTTTTTTTTTTCTAAAATGAGTCTCACTTTTATTAAGTTCATGAGACAGCAGGTGGAAGAGGGCAATGAAACGTGTTAAAACTCTAAAAGGTGCTTCCTCTCTGCAGCCTCAGTGCAAAGCAGCCTCAGAATGCTCCATATACTGGCTCAGTGTCACACCAATAAAAGGTCACACACCACCAGAGCAACCCACAGCAGACGCACACATAGATACAAACCGAAATGCGCATGAGGGACACACACACATCCTCTGCTGTCACACAATAAATGCTTTAGGAAAGGTAAATTATGATCAGAAACATAATGAATGTGGAGTTCATGCAGATTAAAACACCAGCTGATTGGAGTTTAAGGAGAATGATTTTGTAATTCTGAAAATGAAAGGAATACATGTCTTTCAATCCATCAACAATTCCCTAATCACTGAACTTACAACACCTGCTAAATTTTACATGGTGCAGCACAATGTAACAGGAGAGCTGGTTAGCACTACATCAGTTGCCTTGATAACAGTACTTTTAGTGAACTAAAGTGCCGTAACAAGTTTAGTTGAGGCCTGAGGGAATAAGGTCAAGCAACTGCTGTTGGGAGGGTCAGAAAGGCTAAGTTAAACCTGTTCTGTAACATCAGCTTAGCATGCATGCTACACATCCAAACATTCTACCACAACTTGCTGTAGAAAAAAAACACGTACAATAGCAAAGTCAAGTGATAGCTGTCGAAGTGCGAGAAAGCCAAAACCAAACCTGGGGTTCTATAGTTTTTGGGCCTGTATAAGTAAAAAGTGAAAGTGACTGTCATTGTAAACACACTCAAGCGCCACAAGGAAATGCAACCTCTGCATTTAACCCATCACACGTGCACATGTGGAGCAGCAGGCAGCTATCAACAGTGCCCAAGGAGCAGTGTAGTGGGACAGTGCCTTGCGCAAGGGTACCTAAGTAGTGCCCGGGCCGGGACTCAAACCTGCAACCTTCAGGTCTCAAAGGCAGCGTCCTAACCACTAGGCCAACACTGCCCTGTAGTGTTGTAGCTAAACTACTGAAAGCATAGTTAGCGGACCATGTCAGACACCACAGTTCAGACTTGATTCCAGTAAACTGGTGCTAAAATAGCGCTAACCCTAAACCTATCCCTCGCTTAAAGGATGAAGCAAATGACTGGTTTTGGAGCAGCAGCCAAGGCTAAAATTGTTTTGCACTGTGCATGTTCCTCTCGTTGAGCCGCTGTCCTGTTTTTCTGAGGTATTTCATGGCCCTGATATTGCCACACCTAGGCTCGTCACAAAAATTATGTTGTCGACTTATTGCAAATTACTTCAATTTTTTTTTTACTTCAATATCAGGAAATTGTGTTTATATTCATGTTTGTTTAATTAAAAGTTTATGCATCTGTGTGTAGGCCTGTCACAATAACTAAACAGAGGAGTACACCAAAGGCAAAACCTCTAGGTCAATGTATTTTTTGGTAATTGAATTTAGATTGTCACCAAAATTTTAAAAAATGAAAAACAAACAATAATTAAAGAAAATTCACATTCATTCAATGGATGTCAATTCAAATCACAATTATATTGTTCATCACAACAATTTCATGTGACAATACATCATACAATATCATTAGTTTTTGTGACAGGCCTAGCCACACTTTCTCTCAGAACAACACCACCTGATCACAGAATCAATACATTAAAATACTGTAGTTTGACTTATTACCATCATACCATGTTAAACTACGTTACAGAGTAAAGAGCGCTAAACTACATCACTGTGCTGATCATTAAACTATGTTATGACAGTGTGCAATAATTTAAATTGCAGTGACAAGTGCTATACTAAATTACAGTGCTGAACATTAAGCTACACTACACCTAGGGCACTATAAAGAACACACTAAGGACTATGTAATAAACACATGGAAGACAGCACACGCAGAGGACACTGTAATAAAGACACTAAGTTTTAAGCTACATTACTGTGCTGAGAGATAAATGACATTATAGCAGTGAGTGCTACAGTGCATCATGAAGCTGGATGCCAAACCACAAATTCCATTTCCAGAAAATTTGGGCTTTTTCATAGAATACAAGAAAAAGAGACTATGTGTTATGTTTTACAAATAAGTACCAAATTTTCTGAGTGTGTTGAAGGCATCAATTTTTAAATTTGTTTAAATTATAAGATTAGATATATTGATAATTAAAAACACTAAAAATCATTTCTTTGGTTTATCTATAAAAATAAAAGTTAATAATTGACACTTTCTTGTTTTTATTGCATTTTAGAAAAAATCCCAACCTTTCTGGA
The DNA here is from genome assembly GCA_037974385.1 of Arnoldichthys spilopterus. Lineage (NCBI taxonomy): Eukaryota > Metazoa > Chordata > Actinopteri > Characiformes > Lepidarchidae > Arnoldichthys > Arnoldichthys spilopterus. The sequence continues at coordinate 32,410 of JBBPDA010038725.1, forward strand.
AATGGTGGTTTGCACATCATGGCAGTGAGCACTAATCTATATCATGATGCTGGATGTAAACTACATTACTGGACTGAGAGTTAAACTACATTATGGCAGTAAGTGCTAAACTACATCACGGAGATCACGAGTGCTAAATGACATTAAAATAGATGAGTGACAAATTGCAGTATAGGCTTAGCGTTAAACTGGGTCAAGAGGTGTCCATTTTTTTTTACCCAAATATTACAATGGCATATATTGCATTAAAACATCAAAAGTGTTGATATTCACATGTCGTCTCTTCCAGCATTATTTCCTTATTAAAAATGATTAGAAGGTAGTTTCCGTGCATCACCCAATATATGAAAAACATATTTTACTATATATAATATTTTTTGTCTCTAATCACGATCAGTGAACAATAAATTAAATTGTGGTGACAAGTGGAATACTGAGGTACCCTTGAGCAAGGTACCGTCCCGCTACACTGCTCCCCGGACGCTGTTGATAGCTGCCCGCTGCTCCACGTGTGCACGTGTGATGGGTTAAATGCAGAGGTTGCATTTCGTTGTGGTGCTTGAGTGTGTTCACAATGACAAATAGTCACTTTCACTTCACTTCACTAAATTACAAAAGACAGTATGATGAAGACACACAGAGAATGTAGTAAACACACTCTGGACAGTGAACACACTATGGACAATGTGATAAATACACTCTGAACAGTGTGATGAACATACTATGGCCAGTGTAATTAACATGCTTGGGACAGTGTAATAGACATGCTACGCACAGTGTGATGAACACGCTACAGACAGTGTGACACTACGGCCAGTGTAATTAATATGCTAGGGACAGTGAAATAAACACAATATTTGCAGTTTAATAGACACGCTACGGCCAGTGTGATGAACACGCTACGGCCAGTGTAATGAACATGCTAGGCACAGTGTAATAAACACAATATTGACAGTGTAATGAATGCGCTCTGAAAAGTGTGATGAACACACTCTGGACAGTACAATGCGCACACTATAGACAGTTCGATGAACACACTATAGACAGTACAATGCGCACACTATAGACAGTACAATGAATACACTATGGACAGTACAATGCGCACACTATAGACAGTACAATGCGCACACTATAGACAGTACAATGCGCACACTATAGACAGTACAATAAACACACTATAGACAGTACACTGAACACATGATGGACAGTACAATGAACACACTATGGACAGTACAATGAACACATGATGGACAGTACATAGAACACACTGTGGACAGTACAATGAACACACTATAGACAGTACATTAAACACACTATAGACAGTAAAATGAACACACTATGGACAGTACAATGAACACACTGTGGACAGTACAATGAACACACTATAGACAGTACATTAAACACACTATGGACAGTACAATGAACACACTGTGGACAGTACAATGAACACACTGTGGACAGTACAATGAACACACTATAGACAGTACAATAAACACACTATAGACAGTACAATAAACAGCCTATGGACAGTAAAATGAACACACTATGGACAGTACAACAAACACACTATGGACAGTACAACAAACACACTACGGACAGTACAACAAACACACTACGGACAGTACAATGAACACACTATGGACAGTACAACGAACACACTATGGACAGTGTAATGATCACGCTATGAACAGTGTAATGATCATGCTATGAACAGTGTAATGATCATGCTATGAACAGTGTAATGATCATGCTATGAACAGTGTAATGATCATGCTATGAACAGTGTAATGATCACGCTATGAACAGTCAGGTGACCATTTAACTAGGGACCCTATGAACTAGGGACGGTAAAAAAACACAATAAGGGGAATGTAACAACATACTTAGAATATCGTAATTAACACACACATCAAAGTGTAATAAAGACACTAGCTGCTTATCAAAGTCCGCCTGCAAACACTACAACAAGCACAGCCAACAAACAAGCCTCATTATAATCACACTGCACTAGCAGACATCTGGCCACTGCAGTGGAAACAGTATTTGACAGGCAAATGATCTTTTATTCCAAGCTCTAGGTTTGTGCTTCAATTATAAACCACAGGACAAATAGCCAATATGTGTGGCAAACATAGTGCCATGCACAGCCGAACACTGTTGTGTTTAATTTTGTCCCCTCTCAGGGTGCAGAGTAATGCACTAAAGTGTGTGTCTGAAGTGCAACAGTGCAACTTATTCATTACTGAGAGGAAACAGCGTTAATTAGGCATCTTTTACACCTTTCATTTGATTGTGTGGAGCTTAGTAGAGGTACACTGAAGGTAGGCTCATGTTTCTGATGTTCTGTGCGGTCAGTGAAAGCAGACATTTGACACCCAGCAGTGACCTCACGGCCTCAGCATCAGGGAGAAAAACCTGAGCGGAAATAATCACAGGCACTACAGCAGACAATATGATTAAATATGATTACAATACGGAAGGAGAGAGATTTACAGATCCTGAGTGATGAGAGATGCTACGGGTACATCTGGATCACAAATCCTACAGCAGATTACACACACAGATGATTTGGTACAGTGTTGACAAGGAAATGAAATTCTTTTAACAAAAGAAGCAGCAGATGCCAAGTGATTTTATAAAGCAGGTAAGCTGTCAATGACTAAAATCACTAAAGATCACACCTAGAATCCTCCACATGGACAGTGGCTAGGGCTGCACAATGTTGGATAAAATATTAATGATTTATTTACACTGGTACATAGACCGACTGAGATGCTAATATCCTCACTCTTACCCCTCCACATGATCAGATCACATTGGCTGCCTGTTAATCAGCTTGTGATATTTAAGACTCTAACACATAACGCCATTCATGGTATTGATCCATTGTATCTCTGTGAACTACTCTCCCAGTACACACCTTCTTACTTCTTACATTTATAATAAGACATTATAATTATTATTTTTTCAATATATTAAAGGGCCCATATCACTTTTCTCTAATCAAAAAGGCTCAAAAACTATAAACGCTTGTTAAAGCTTCAAAATGTACATTCCTCCTTATGGAAACTAAGCTTTTTAAAAAGCCAATTTTCAAATTATAGCTTTTGTGAAGTAAACTAAACCATCTACATGCATCTTTTTATTCGGTCTACAGCATTTTAGCCCCTCCCCTTCACATGGAAGCACTGTGATTGGTTACCTTGTTTGCATATTGCAGCCTTTGGCAAGATCAATAATGCAGAAACAGATATTGCCACGATTAAAAGTCAATATAGTGTGCAGCCCTAACACTGGCTCAATCATATTAATAATAATAATAATAATAATAATAATAATAATAATAATAATAATATACTTTATCTGTATAGCACATTTCATAGAGGAAACGCAACTTGAAATGCTTAACAGTGAATTAATTACAAAATTATACACGTAAGAAGAGTAAAGGAAGCATAAAGTTTATTCTAGGAACATGGTGAGTGTTTCAGTTTGCTGCAACGTGGTAATGAGGTGCAGTCAAGCAGGTTTAGTCCTGCTAGAGCACTCAAACACATTAGCCCAATAAATCACTTCCACACTGGTGAACTCTTTCCGGGTGGAGAATCAAACCTGGAATCATTATCAGGTTTTTTTTTATGTATATGTAGCGAAATTTGTTAGAAAAAGAGACACATACACACTCCGATTTCCTTACAGTGGTGGCAGCAGGAACCAGGTTTTGCTACGTATGCAGCGCACACGCACAGCCCATCACATACAGGGCTCTAGCGCTTTACATAAAATGCTGATGATCATTTTAAAATAGCGCTAAATCTGAAAAAGAAAAAAGTTTTTTGAGAGGCACTCTCGCTTTATTAGTCAAAGTATATAGCTTTTTACAATGAGTGGATTTAAAATAGACATTTAGGGCCAAAATCGAACCATTTAAAAACAGTGTCTCTGGGACAGATAGAGGGTTTATGACCTTTTCGTATGATAAATGTCAGTAAGGGGGCTTGTAGAGGTATTAAAACACGTCAGATGTCTGACCCCTGTCACCAGCTCTCCACTGTGAGTTTGTAGAGCTGAGCACAATCTCCGTGTTTAAGTCTTAGACCCGGTCACTGTGGACAAATGTCGAGGAATCGGCAGAATTCCCCATCATCGCTTTCAAACCCGAGTCAAATCTAAACCTGCGCTACAGTAAGACTCGTGTAGAAGCGGTTTCCGTTTAATGTGGTAAGACACAAACCTGATCAGATGTGTCGTGTTTCCAGTTCATTGAGAAAGAAGCAGGTCCCCGGAGAGAAAGTGAATTCGAGTTTATTTTCCGGCTGTGAAGGAGGAGGAGGAGGAGGATCCAGACTGATCAGACGGTGATGATGACGATGGTGATGATGGTGGTGGTGCCTGTAGATGAAGATACAGTTAAAGGTCCAAACAGTTCCACATGCTCAGATGAAGGTGCCGAATCTGTCGCCGTTTTAATCTAAGCTCCAAAAGCGAAGAAACACCCCGACGACGATGCGCTCCTTTAAAATAAAACTTTGGTTATGTCTCCAGCACCAACGGCCCGAAAAGCACGCCTGCGATCAGATCCCACAGAACACGCACTGGCGATCGACGCTACTCAGCATTAATAAACAGTGTTAGACATTTATGGATTGGACACACATCACAGATCACAAAGCAGACCGTTCGCAGAAAAAAACGGCATGAAAATATGAAGCATTTTTACTGCAACTGTCCAAGATGGCTGCGTTTTTCCTTTTTTCAAAATAAAAGTCCTAGTGAAAGTAAACATTCTGTTTTTACGCCATTCATGACTAGAGACCTTTATTAGACATTTGTTAGCTCCATTTCTTGTACACGGGGCAGAAATATAATAAGACATGTTAGTTTTAAGCTGTTACACTTTCGTTGTAACAAAAACGCCTGAGGAAATTTTCTATGAATACAAGTAAGACAAGACAATGTATCATAAATACAGAAACGTGTTTTAATCAGAAAATAATATAGTTCCTGCGTAAGTTGAATATACTTGGGCTGATGTGGGGAAGAGGAAAGGGTTAAATTTTCAAACGTGCCCCAACGTTGACGCTGCTCGGTGTAGTGTGTACGAAAATAATTCACAATAAAAGCACGACTGTAGCGTCCAAAAGAAATAAAACAAACATTTCGAAGCTTGTCTCTAAAGAGAACCGTCGTTGGTGTCGAGAATTTATTTATTTATTGAGATTCAAACACAGTTAATAATTAAACTTTCTGTAGTTGCTCAAAAACCTTGAAAATGAAGAAGGACTACAGAGCATACATCAACTGAACTTTATTTCTTGGTCATATTTATTTTAAAATGTGACCTTATGAATTTGAAGCTGAGACAAATCAGTCGTGCTGTAGCTAAAAATAGCTCAGCAGCAGAAAGTAGGCTAATGATTTACGCTTGAAAGGTTTGTCTGCATTGTAATTAATGGGCTGACGTAGGAGTGTTTGTAGGAAGTTTGTGACATCTTGTGGTCAAACTTATTATTACATTACTCAAATTCTTCCTCGACTGCAGGGGAATCTTAAAAGTCAAGTCAAGTCAAGTCAAGTAGGCTTTTATTGTCATTTCAACCATATACAGTTCACACAGTACACAGTGAAACGAAACAACGTTCCTCCAGGACCATGGTGCTACATGAAACACAGGACCACAAACACTACACAACTAACAGCATAAAGTGCATTGTGTGCAAGGGTGTGCAAACATTGCAGGACAGTGCAAAGACAGTGCAAAGACAGACAGATACAAAACAAGACAGTTGGCAGTTGTGGGACCACCAGGTGTGAGGTACATCTTGATCAGTGGTTCTTCCGTATGTCCTGACCCGACTCCCTATGCGAGGACAGCATTTCAGGATTATGACTGCTGTATAAATTGTTATACACACAAAACTAAACGTTTTCTAAAGTCTGTAAAGCCAAAACAAGCTCCTTCGATGACAGGCTGCTGCACCCACGGTGTGGGAAGGAGAGATTCAGAAGGTCTTTCCTTCCAGCTGCTGTCTGACTGTACAACCAACACCTTGCAGTCTGATCACACACAAACAAACATACACAAACATCCAAAACATCACAGACTAAAAAACTGGAATGTTGTTTTAACATGCAATATCTCTTATGTGCAATATTTCTCCACTATGCATTATTCTTCTGTTTTTCTCTGTGTAAAATAGGTGCAACCTATACACACATATATACAATACTTCATACACTGTCTATTTATATTTTTTTGTAAAGTTTACTTTTTTATCTTATTGTCTTGTATAGTCTTTTAAATTATCTATTGCTTTACCCACTCTTCTGCTGCTCTTAGCTTTTGTACTGCCATAGCAATGCAAATGCACCACTTGTGGGACTAATAATAGGTTTTATCTTATCTTATCTTATCTTATCTTATCTTATCTTATCTTATCTTATCTTATCTTATCTTATCTTATCTTACCTT
>JBBPDA010038726.1:0-14565 GCA_037974385.1 Arnoldichthys spilopterus
CAGACCGGAGTAATCCAGGTCAGTTTCTATCTGTAATGCCATTTTTTCTAGTACGAAAGGACCGAGAAAATGAGGCCCATGCTTTAAGCACGCCTCCCTCTAACTTTATGAAACCAACTCAATAAGACGAAAGAAGGGCAAAACCAGCCCCAAGATAAGAGGAAAAGCTAAGGTGGCAGAGCCCGGATAAATGCAAAAGGCCTAAGCCCTTTTTCTCAGGGGTTCAAATCCCCTCCTTAACTATGCCAACTCTCCTATTTACCCACCTAATTAACCCCCTTGCTTACATTATTCCAATCCTCTTAGCAGTAGCCTTCCTCACCTTAATCGAACGAAAAGTTTTAGGGTATATGCAACTACGAAAAGGCCCCAACGTAGTGGGCCCCTACGGCCTCCTCCAACCTATTGCTGATGGTATTAAACTCTTTATTAAAGAACCAGTACGCCCATCAACTTCATCCCCCTTCTTATTCTTAGCAGCGCCCACACTAGCTCTCACCCTAGCCCTCATACTATGGGTTCCCATGCCAACCCCCTACCCAATCGCCGACCTAAACCTGGGAATCCTTTTCATTTTGGCCCTCTCCAGCCTTGCTGTATATTCTATCCTAGGCTCCGGATGGGCCTCCAACTCAAAATATGCCCTAATTGGGGCCCTTCGAGCAGTAGCACAAACAATCTCATATGAGGTCAGCTTAGGGTTAATCTTACTATCCATCATTATTTTTACAGGAGGCTTTACCCTGCAAACATTTAACACCAGTCAAGAGCCCATTTGACTTCTACTCCCTGCCTGACCGCTAGCAGCAATATGATACATCTCAACACTAGCAGAAACAAACCGGGCCCCATTTGACCTCACAGAAGGAGAGTCCGAACTAGTATCTGGTTTTAATGTAGAATATGCCGGAGGCCCCTTCGCATTATTTTTTCTAGCGGAATACGCCAACATCCTACTAATAAATACCCTTTCAACAATTCTTTTCTTAGGGGCATCCCACATCCCCACACTCCCCGAACTAACATCAATTAACCTTATAACCAAAGCTGCTCTCCTGTCAATCCTGTTTTTATGGGTACGAGCCTCATACCCCCGATTTCGATACGACCAACTAATGCACCTAGTCTGAAAAAACTTTCTCCCCACTACGCTAGCCATAATCCTATGACACATAGCCCTCCTAATTGCCTTCGCAGGCCTACCACCTCAATAGCAGCAGGAGCCGTGCCCGAATGCCCAGGGGCCACTTTGATAGAGTGACTTATGAAGGTTAAAATCCTCCCAGCTCCTAGAAAGAAGGGACTCGAACCCAAACTCAAGAGATCAAAACTCTTAGTGCTACCAGTACACCACTTCCTAGTAGAGTCAGCTAAAAAAGCTTTTGGGCCCATACCCCAAAAATGTTGGTTAAAACCCTTCCCCTACTAATGAACCCATATGTACTTACTATTCTCCTCCTCAGCCTTGGCCTAGGCACAACCCTCACTTTCGCGAGCACACACTGACTCCTCGCCTGAATAGGCCTTGAAATCAACACATTAGCCATCCTACCCCTCATAGCCCAACATCATCACCCACGAGCCGTAGAAGCCACAACCAAATATTTTCTCACCCAAGCAACAGCAGCAGCAACAATATTGTTTGCCACCACAACCAATGCGTGACTCACCGGCGAATGAAATATTACCCTCATACTCCACCCCCTTCCATCTACGCTCATCACAACAGCCCTAGCACTTAAAGTGGGTCTCGCCCCCCTGCACCTTTGGCTACCAGAAGTCCTCCAAGGACTAGACCTATCAACAGGACTAATTCTGACCACCTGACAAAAACTAGCCCCCTTCGCACTCCTGACCCAAATCTCCTACACTTTACATCCAACACTTTTAACCACCCTAGCAATTTTATCGACACTCACCGGCGGATGAGGAGGGCTTAACCAAACCCAACTACGAAAAATCCTGGCCTACTCCTCAATTGCCCACTTAGGCTGAATAACAATTATTATTCAATTTGCCCCACAACTTACTATCTTTTCCCTACTCACATACATCATCATAACATCCGCAGCTTTCCTTACATTTAAATTTATGACTTCAACAAAAATTAACACACTAGCACTATCATGATCAAAAGGACCAACTATTTTAGCCTCCGCCACCTTATTACTCCTGTCACTCGGGGGCCTTCCTCCCCTCACCGGATTTTTACCAAAATGACTCATTCTCCAAGAACTAACAAAACAAAACCTTCCACTGACGGCCACCCTTATAGCCCTAACCGCCCTACTTAGCCTCTATTTTTACCTCCGCCTTTGTTACTCAATGACCCTCACAATCTCACCTAATACAAGCAACTCCTCCGCCCCCTGACGCCTCAACAACCCCCAAATATCCCTCCCACTATCAATTGCCACAATTATGGCCCTACTCCTTCTTCCAACCTCCCCAGCCCTAATAACACTCCTTTTTTAAGAACTTAGGTTTACTTAGACCAAGGACCTTCAAAGCCCTAAGAAGAAGTGAAAACCTTCTAGTTCTTGAATAAGGCTTGCAGGACTCTACCCCACATCTTCTGAATGCAACCCAGACACTTTAATTAAGCTAAAGCCTTACTAGATGAGAAGGCCTCGATCCTACAAATTCTTAGTTAACAGCTAAGCGCTCAAGCCAGCGAGCATTCATCTACTTTCCCCGCCGCCCAAAAAAAGGCGGGGAAAGCCCCGGCAGGGGTTAAACTGCGCCTTAAGATTTGCAATCTGATGTGCCTTACACCACGGGGCTGCTGGGAGGAAGAGGGCTCAAACCTCTGTGCGTGGGGCTACAACCCACCGCCTAGACACTCGGCCACCCTACCTGTGGCAATCACACGCTGATTTTTCTCCACTAACCATAAAGACATTGGCACCCTCTACCTTGTATTTGGTGCTTGGGCCGGGATAGTAGGAACTGCCCTAAGTCTCTTAATTCGGGCAGAACTAAGTCAGCCCGGGTCCCTTCTAGGGGACGACCAGATTTATAATGTTATTGTTACGGCACATGCATTTGTAATAATTTTTTTTATGGTAATACCCATCATAATCGGGGGGTTTGGGAACTGACTCGTGCCTCTAATAATCGGGGCCCCCGACATAGCATTTCCACGAATAAACAACATAAGCTTCTGGCTTCTCCCTCCATCCTTCCTTCTTCTTTTAGCCTCTTCCGGGGTTGAAGCGGGGGCTGGAACAGGTTGGACAGTTTATCCTCCCCTCGCTGGTAATCTTGCCCACGCAGGGGCTTCTGTTGACCTAACTATCTTTTCACTACACCTCGCAGGTGTTTCTTCTATTCTTGGCGCAATCAACTTCATTACGACCATTATTAATATAAAACCCCCCGCCATCTCGCAGTATCAAACCCCATTGTTTGTCTGGGCCGTTTTAATTACAGCTGTTCTTCTGCTTCTCTCTCTCCCTGTGTTAGCCGCAGGTATTACTATACTTCTAACAGACCGAAACTTAAATACCACCTTCTTTGACCCCGCCGGGGGTGGGGACCCAATCCTCTACCAACACCTATTCTGATTCTTTGGGCACCCTGAAGTATATATTTTAATTCTACCAGGCTTTGGAATAATTTCTCACATTGTCGCCTACTACTCAGGGAAAAAAGAACCATTTGGATACATAGGAATGGTCTGAGCCATAATAGCAATTGGCCTTTTGGGTTTTATTGTCTGAGCCCACCACATATTTACAGTAGGCATGGACGTAGACACCCGAGCATATTTTACATCTGCAACAATAATTATTGCCATTCCAACAGGTGTTAAAGTTTTCAGTTGACTAGCCACCCTACACGGTGGCTCAATTAAATGGGACACACCCATGCTGTGAGCCTTAGGGTTTATTTTTCTCTTCACTGTTGGAGGCCTAACAGGCATCGTTCTAGCCAACTCATCACTTGACATTGTTCTCCACGACACCTACTATGTAGTAGCCCACTTCCACTATGTCCTATCGATAGGCGCTGTCTTTGCTATTATGGGGGCCTTCGTTCACTGATTCCCCTTGTTCACAGGTTTTACCCTCCACAGCACCTGAACAAAAATTCACTTTGGCGTAATATTTATTGGTGTTAACCTCACCTTCTTTCCCCAACACTTCCTAGGGTTAGCCGGCATGCCTCGACGGTACTCTGACTACCCGGATGCTTACACCCTTTGAAACACAATTTCCTCAATCGGCTCATTGATCTCTCTTATCGCTGTGGTAATGTTTTTATTCATCTTATGAGAAGCATTTGCTGCTAAACGAGAAGTGCTATCCACCGAACTTACCTCAACAAACGTTGAGTGACTTCACGGATGCCCCCCTCCCTACCACACGTTTGAAGAACCAGCATTTGTTCAGGTACAATCATGCGAGAAAGGAAGGAATTGAACCCCCGTAAACTAATTTCAAGTCAGTCACATAACCACTCTGTCACTTTCTTCATAAGGTACTAGTAAAATATTACATTGCTTTGTCAAGGCAAAATTGCAAGTTAGACCCCTGCGTATCTTAAGCTATTTAGCTTAATGGCACATCCCTCACAATTAGGATTCCAAGACGCGGCCTCCCCAGTAATAGAAGAACTTCTCCACTTCCACGATCATGCATTAATAATCGTTTTTTTGATCAGCACTTTAGTGCTGTATATTATTGTCGCCATGGTTTCTACTAAGTTAACTAACAAATACATCTTAGACTCCCAAGAAATTGAAATTATCTGAACAATCTTGCCTGCAGTTATCCTTATTATAATTGCCCTCCCTTCCCTCCGAATCCTATATCTTATAGACGAAATTAACAACCCACACTTAACCGTAAAAGCTATTGGCCATCAATGGTACTGAAGCTACGAATACACAGACTATGAAAATCTTGGCTTCGATTCCTACATAATCCCCACCCAAGATTTAACCCCGGGCCAATTCCGCCTTCTGGAAACAGACCACCGCATGGTTGTCCCCATAGAAGCACCAATCCGAATTTTAGTCTCAGCCGAAGATGTTCTTCACTCCTGAGCTGTCCCCGCCCTGGGGGTAAAAATAGATGCGGTCCCTGGGCGCCTAAACCAAACAGCCTTTATTGCCTCCCGCCCTGGGGTATTCTACGGACAATGCTCCGAAATCTGCGGCGCCAACCATAGCTTTATGCCGATCGTAGTAGAAGCCGTCCCCCTAGAACATTTTGAAAATTGATCCTCCCTAATACTTGAAGACGCCTCACTAGAAAGCTAAATAGGGTCAAGCGCTAGCCTTTTAAGCTAGATACTGGTGCCTCCCAACCACCTCTAGTGGCATGCCCCAACTAAACCCCTCCCCATGGTTTCTTATCCTATTATTTTCTTGAATAATCTTCTTACTAATTATTCCATCCAAAGTACTCAAACATATCTTCCCAAACGAGCCAGAAATACTAAATACTAAAAACTCAAAGCCAGAACCTTGAAACTGACCATGACTCTAAGCTTTTTCGACCAGTTTATAAGCCCCACATATTTAGGCATTCCATTGATAGCCATCGCACTCACATTTCCCTGAATTATACTACCCGCCCCCTCAAACCGATGGCTTAATAACCGAATAATTACACTCCAAAGCTGGTTTATCAATCGATTTACACAACAACTGCTCCTCCCACTCAATCTGCCCGGCCACAAATGAGCTCTTATACTGACCTCCCTAATAATCCTTCTACTATCCCTTAATATGCTAGGACTCCTGCCATACACCTTTACCCCAACCACACAACTCTCCCTAAACATGGGCATAGCCCTTCCATTCTGGTTAGCCACCGTCATTATTGGAATACGCAATCAACCAACTGCAGCGCTGGGCCACCTCCTGCCAGAAGGCACCCCCATCCCCCTCATCCCCATCCTAATCATTATTGAAACAATTAGCCTATTCATCCGGCCTCTGGCCCTAGGCGTTCGACTCACCGCTAACCTGACAGCTGGTCATCTGTTAATTCAACTAATCGCCACTGCAACACTAATTCTCCTCCCTAAAATCACAACTGTAGCCCTCCTAACCGCCCTAGTCCTCCTCCTCCTCACACTTCTTGAGGTGGCAGTAGCAATAATTCAAGCATACGTATTTGTCCTGCTGTTAAGTCTGTACCTACAAGAAAACACCTAATGGCCCACCAAGCTCACGCGTATCACATAGTCAATCCAAGCCCTTGGCCCCTAACCGGCGCAATCGCAGCCCTCCTAATGACATCAGGCCTCGCTATTTGATTTCACTTCCACTCAACAGTGTTAATAACCCTAGGCTTAATCCTCCTTCTATTGACAATATACCAGTGGTGACGAGACATCATCCGAGAAAGCACCTTTCAAGGACACCATACCCCCCCGGTCCAAAAAGGCTTGCGATACGGAATAATCTTATTTATCACATCTGAAGTCTTCTTTTTCCTCGGGTTTTTTTGAGCCTTTTATCACTCAAGCCTTGCCCCTACCCCTGAACTAGGGGGTTGCTGGCCCCCAACAGGAATTACTACACTTGACCCCTTTGAAGTCCCACTTCTAAACACCGCAGTTCTTTTGGCTTCGGGCGTGACTGTCACATGAGCCCATCACAGCCTAATAGAGGGCGAACGCAAACAAGCCATCCAAGCACTCTCTCTTACCATTATTCTAGGCTTCTACTTCACTGCACTACAAGCCATAGAATATTATGAAGCCCCCTTTACAATTGCCGATGGTGTGTACGGGTCCACATTCTTTGTGGCAACAGGATTCCATGGCCTACACGTTATTATTGGCTCTACATTTCTAGCTATCTGCCTTATCCGCCAAATCCTGTACCACTTTACATCCCAACACCACTTTGGATTTGAAGCAGCCGCCTGATACTGACACTTCGTTGACGTCGTATGGCTCTTCCTATATATCTCTGTCTACTGATGAGGCTCATATCTTTCTAGTATAGACTAGTACAAATGACTTCCAATTATTTAATCTTGGTTAAAGTCCAAGGAAAGATAATGAATTTAATTACAACAACTCTCCTAATCTGCTCAATCCTCTCACTCCTGCTAGCCCTCCTATCCTTTTGACTTCCCCAAATAAACCCTGACATAGAAAAACTATCCCCCTACGAGTGCGGCTTTGACCCCCTCGGGTCCGCACGATTACCTTTTTCCTTACGATTCTTTTTAATCGCAATTCTCTTTCTCCTGTTTGACCTAGAAATTGCCCTTCTTCTCCCCCTGCCATGGGGAAACCAACTTAATCCAGCCCAAACCCTTTTCTGAGCCATGACTATCCTTATTCTACTTACCCTGGGACTAATTTATGAATGATCTCAAGGAGGCCTAGAGTGAGCAGAATAGGGGGTTAGTCCAGCAAAAGACCTTTGATTTCGGCTCAAAAAATTGTGGTTAAACCCCACAACCCTCTTATGACACCCGCACATTTTAGCTTCTCCTCAGCATTCATCCTAGGACTTATAGGACTAACCTTTCACCGCACCCATCTTTTATCGGCCCTCCTATGCCTAGAAGGAATAATACTTTCCCTTTATATTGCTCTAGCCCTATGAGCCCTTCAGCTAGAAATCGCCGCCTTTTCATCAGCCCCCATACTACTCCTGGCCTTTTCAGCCTGCGAAGCCGGCGCCGGCCTCGCCCTCCTAGTTGCCACAGCCCGCACCCACGGCACAGACCACCTTCAAAACCTAAACCTCTTACAATGTTAAAAATTCTTATCCCAACAACCATACTTTTTCCCACAATCTGATTAACCCCTGCAAAATGACTCTGAACCGCAACAACAGCTCAAAGCCTTCTAATTGCAACAGCCAGCCTAGGCTGGCTCAAGTGAAACACAGAAACAGGCTGAACAGCCTCAAACATCTATATAGGGACAGACCCGCTCTCTACCCCCCTGCTAATTTTAACCTGCTGATTACTTCCGCTTATAATTATTGCCAGCCAAAATCACATTGGACCCGAACCCCTAAACCGTCAACGAACCTTCATCTCCCTCTTAGCCTCATTACAAGTATTCTTAATTATAGCATTCGGAGCAACCGAATTAATTCTATTTTACATTATATTTGAGGCCACCCTAATCCCAACACTAATTATTATTACCCGTTGGGGTAATCAAGCTGAACGCCTCAATGCGGGAACATACTTTTTATTTTACACACTGATAGGCTCACTTCCTCTTTTAGTTGCCCTATTACTACTTCAACAAAATATAGAAACGCTATCTCTGACAATCCTCCAACACTCCCAGCCAGCCCTACTCTCTTCATGGGGAGACAAAATTTGATGAATAAGCTGTCTCATCGCATTTCTAGTAAAGATACCACTCTACGGAGTCCATCTGTGACTCCCCAAAGCCCACGTAGAAGCGCCAATTGCTGGCTCCATGGTCCTAGCCGCAATCCTACTAAAACTAGGCGGGTACGGAATGATACGAATAATAATTGTGCTAACACCCCTCACCAAAGAAATAGCGTATCCTTTTATTATTCTAGCACTCTGAGGAATTATCATAACTGCCTCAATCTGCCTACGCCAAACAGACTTAAAATCACTAATCGCTTACTCCTCTGTAAGCCACATAGGCCTAGTTGCAGGCGGCATCTTAACACAAACCCCCTGAGGCTTTACAGGAGCCATCATCCTTATAATTGCCCACGGCCTGGTCTCCTCTGCCCTATTCTGCCTCGCCAATACAACTTATGAACGAACCCACAGCCGAACAATAATTCTAGCCCGCGGACTACAGCTAATCTTTCCTCTTACGACAACGTGATGATTTATTGCAAACCTGGCCAACCTCGCCCTCCCCCCTCTACCCAACCTCATAGGAGAACTGCTCATCATCACCACACTGTTCAACTGATCCCCTTGAACACTTATAATAACCGGCACCGGCACCTTAATTACAGCTGCATATTCCCTTTACCTCTTCCTCTTAACTCAACGAGGGCCCACCCCCAACCATATTATTAACCTTCCACCCTTCCACACCCGAGAACACCTTCTCCTGGCACTCCACCTTCTTCCCGTTTTATTACTCATCCTAAAACCAGAACTTATGTGAGGATGATGCTACTGTAGACATAGTTTTAAAAAAACACTAGATTGTGGTTCTAGAAATAGGGGTTAAAACCCCCTTGTCCACCGAGGGTGGTCTCCCGAGACAACAAGAACTGCTAACTCTTAACTTTGCGGTTAAACCCCGCAACTCTCCTCGAGCTATGAAAGGATAACAGCTCATCCGTTGGTCTTAGGAACCAAAAACTCTTGGCGCAAATCCAAGTCACAGCTATGCACACAGCTCCTCTACTCCTCTCGTCATCCTTCATATTAACTCTTTTTATCCTTATAATTCCCCTTCTAAGCACCCTCAAACCAAACCCCCTGTCCCCCCTTTGAGCTTCTACCCATGTCAAGACAGCTGTAAAAACCGCATTCTTCTCCAGCCTCATCCCCCTAATAATTTTTCTAGACCAAGGAACAGAAAGCATTACCACTAACTGACACTGAACCAACATCATAACCTTTGATATTAACACCAGCTTCAAATTCGACCACTACTCCCTAATCTTTACCTCAGTTGCCCTATTTGTTACCTGATCAATTCTAGAATTCGCAACCTGATACATACACTCTGACCCGCACATAAACCGCTTCTTCAAGTATCTCCTTCTATTTCTCATAGCAATAATAGTCTTAGTCTCAGCCAACAACATATTTCAACTATTTATTGGCTGAGAAGGCGTCGGCATCATGTCCTTCCTACTTATTGGCTGATGGTACGGCCGCACTGACGCTAACACAGCAGCCCTTCAAGCAGTCCTATACAACCGAGTAGGCGATATCGGACTAATCTTAAGCATAGCTTGAATCGCAACAAACCTCAACTCCTGAGAAATTCAACAAATCCTTCTTGTCTCCAAAGACATAAACATGACCCTCCCCCTCCTAGGCCTAATCCTTGCCGCAACAGGCAAATCAGCCCAGTTTGGCCTCCACCCATGACTCCCCTCCGCCATAGAAGGCCCAACACCAGTCTCCGCCCTACTTCACTCAAGCACAATAGTGGTTGCAGGAATTTTCCTTCTAATCCGCCTCCACCCACTAATAGAAAACAACCAACTAGCACTTACTATCTGCCTCTGCTTAGGAGCCCTAACTACTCTATTTACAGCCACCTGTGCACTAACCCAAAATGATATCAAAAAAATTATTGCTTTCTCCACATCCAGCCAACTCGGTCTAATAATAGTAACCATTGGACTTAACCAACCACAACTAGCATTTCTACACATCTGCACCCACGCCTTCTTCAAGGCCATACTTTTTCTCTGTTCGGGCTCCATCATCCACAACCTTAACAATGAACAAGACATCCGAAAAATGGGCGGACTCCATAAATCCATGCCAGTCACATCATCCTGCCTCACTATTGGCAGCTTAGCACTAACTGGCGCCCCCTTCCTAGCAGGATTTTTTTCCAAAGACGCCATCCTCGAAGCCCTAAACACCTCCCATCTTAATGCCTGAGCCCTAATCCTTACTCTAATTGCCACCGCCTTTACTGCGGCCTACAGCCTCCGAATAATTTTTCTTGTCACCATGGGGACCCCTCGATTTCTTCCCCTCTCCCCCATTAATGAAAACAACCCCACAATCATAAACCCGCTCAAACGCCTAGCCTGAGGAAGCATTACTGCAGGATTAATCATTTCATTAAATTTTCCCCCACTAAAAACACCCACAATAACCATACCCCTAATTTTAAAAATAACCGCCCTAATTGTTACTATCATGGGGCTCCTAATTTCGCTAGAATTAGCCTCTCTGGTGTCAAAACAATTTAAAATTTTACCAACCCACCCCGCCTATCAATTTTCCAACATACTAGGCTACTTCCCCACCATTACCCACCGAATAGTGCCTAAATTTAACCTCACCCTAGGGCAACTTATTGCCACCCAACTTGTAGACCAAACATGGACAGAAAAAACAGGCCCAAAAGGACTGTCCTCTGCACAAATTAAACTCGCCACCTCAACAAGCAACATCCAACAAGGAATAATCAAAACTTACCTAACCATATTCCTCCTAACCAGCATAATAGCAACAATATTTATTATAGCCTAACTGCTCGAAGCGCTCCCCGACTCAAACCCCGAGTCAACTCAAGCACTACAAACAAAGTTAACAAAAGAACCCAACCACAAACAACCAATATCCCCCCTCCAACGGAATAAACCACAGAAACCCCACTTACATCCCCTCGAACCATAAAAAATTCTTTACCATCCATAACCGCTCAAGACCCCTCATATCACCCCCCAAAAACCCAGACCCCTATAAAAACCACCACTAAAATGTACATAAAAACATAACCTGCAACAGAACGATCCCCCCAGCTCTCAGGAAAGGGCTCAGCAGCTAAAGCTGCCGAATAAGCAAACACCACAAGCATCCCCCCCAAATAAATCAAAAACAACACCAAAGATAAAAAAGATCCGCCATGTCCGACCAAAACTCCACAACCAACCCCAGCCGCTACAACCAATCCCAAAGCCGCAAAATAAGGTGCCGGATTAGAAGCAACTGCCACCAAACCAACCACCAGCCCTAACAATAAAAAAGAAAAAATATAATTCATAGTTCCTACTTGGATTTTAACCAAGACTAATGACTTGAAAAAACACCGTTGTTATTCAACTACAAGAACACTTAATGGCCAGCCTGCGAAAAACTCACTCTCTTCTAAAAATTGCCAACAATGCACTAATTGACCTCCCCGCCCCCTCCAACATCTCAGCATGATGAAACTTTGGCTCTCTCCTACTCTTATGCTTAATAACCCAAATCCTAACCGGACTTTTTTTAGCTATACACTACACCTCAGACATCACAACAGCCTTTTCCTCAGTGGTCCATATCTGCCGAGACGTGAACTATGGCTGAATTATTCGAAACATCCATGCCAACGGAGCATCATTCTTCTTCATCTGCATCTATTTTCATATTGGCCGAGGCCTGTACTACGGCTCCTACCTCTACAAAGAAACATGGAATATTGGTGTTATCCTCCTCCTTTTGGTCATAATAACAGCATTCGTGGGTTACGTCCTACCCTGAGGACAAATATCATTCTGAGGCGCCACCGTAATCACCAATCTACTCTCCGCAGTCCCCTATATTGGAGATACCCTAGTACAATGAATCTGAGGGGGCTTCTCCGTAGACAATGCCACCCTAACACGATTCTTCGCCTTCCACTTCCTGCTCCCATTTGCAATTGTGGCCGCCACCGCCCTTCATGCCCTCTTCCTCCACGAAACTGGCTCCAACAACCCCCTTGGTCTAAACTCAGACGCAGACAAAATCCCATTCCACCCCTACTTTTCATATAAAGACATCCTAGGGTTTATTATTCTACTTATTACCCTAACATCCTTGGCCCTATTTTCACCCAACCTCCTCGGAGATCCGGAAAACTTCACCCCCGCTAACCCCTTAGTCACTCCCCCCCACATTAAACCCGAATGATACTTCTTATTTGCCTACGCAATCCTACGATCAATCCCGAACAAACTAGGGGGGGTCCTGGCGCTACTTTTCTCCATCCTCGTCCTAATACTAATCCCACTTTTACACACCTCAAAACAACAAGGCCTCACATTCCGCCCACTCTCTCAATTCCTATTCTGAGCCCTAATTGCAGACGTTGCAATCCTCACATGAATTGGAGGCATGCCCGTTGAACACCCATTCATTATTATCGGCCAAATTGCCTCCGTTTTATACTTCATACTATTCCTCTTTATTAACCCACTCATTGCCTGATATGAAAACAAATGACTTAACTGATCATGCACTAATAGCTTAACATAAAGCATCGGTCTTGTAATCCGAAGACTGAAGACTAAGCCCCTTCTTAGTGCCCAGAAAAAGAAGATTTTAACTCCTACCACTAACCCCCAAAGCTAGTATTCTAAACTAAACTATTTTCTGTCCCCTATCTTAGGACTATGAAATTTTAAGTGCATACCATGGTATATCATACATAATGATCCCCCTACATATATGGTATATATTACATATGGTATAGTACATAATATGTATTATCTTACATCATGGGTTAAAAACATTACATTATAATTAACCATATCATTGTCCCATACATTATAACATCACCATTCATCCAAGACTCAAATAAAGCATTATAATAGTTCCTACAAAATCAATAAATTAACCTGATAAATCGAATAATCCCCATAACTCCATCACAAATTTTTCTATGTTTGACTCAATTAATATCGGCCCTCAATATATTAATGTAGTAAGAGACCACCAACCATTTATAACTTAATGTTAATTATCCTTGATAGGTCACGGACAACAATTGTGGGGGTTTCACTTAGTGAACTATTACTGGCATCTGGTTCCTATTTCAGGGCCATAAATATTTAACTCCTCTAACAGTGAAATCCACGGGACATCTGATTATTGAGGTGGGTATCGACTGTTCATAACCCACCATGCCAAGGCGTTCTCTCATATGCATAGGGTTTTTTTTTTTCGGCTCACCTTCATTAGACATTGGTCACTTTCGGAGTAAAAAACATCAAGGTAGAACATTTCCTTGGACCAGTGATAATTAATGTAGACCTTCAAAATCATTCATATAATAACCACATATGTTTTTATCAAGTGCATAAACTATCAGTATTAACCTCATTGATCTCTAAGATATCCCCCCTGTTGGCACTTAATCTTAATCTTGGTTTTTTCTCGACAAACCCCCCTACCCCCCTACGTCGAAAGAGTACATATATCTCCTGTCAAACCCCTAAACCAGGTATGTCTCGACCAGCGCAATCAACAAGTTGAGAGATGTGTTGTTATACATTGTTATGTTTGAAAAACAAAATTTATCTAATTTAATAGCCTTTCCTCGACCAAAAAACTATTTTTTTATGCCTCGACCCTAACATACATAACTCAACAAAACCACTTTTTTTAAAAAAATAATGTATAACCTTAGCTAATGTAGCTTAATTAAAGCATATCACTGAAGATGTTAAGATAGACCCTGAAAAGTCTCATCAGCATAAAGGCCTGGTCCTGACTTTACTATCAGCTTTAGTCTAATTCATACATGCAAGTATCCGCACCCCCGTGAGAATGCCCCCAACCTCCCACTGAAGTTGAGGAGCTGACATCAGGCACAACCCCCGCCCAAGACGTCTTGCTTTGCCACACCCCCAAGGGAATTCAGCAGTAGTAAACATTAAGCTATAAGTGAAAACTTGACTTAGTCAAGACTAAAAGGGTCGGTAAAACTCGTGCCAGCCACCGCGGTTATACGAGAGACCCTAGTTGATAAATTTCGGCGTAAAAGGTGGTTAAGAACTTCATCAAATAAAGCCAAAAACTTCCCAAGCTGTCGCACGCATTACGGAAACAATAAGCCCAAACACGAAAGTAGCTTTAAATTACTGACGCCACGAAAGCTAAGAAACAAACTGGGATTAGATACCCCACT
>JBBPDA010038757.1:0-14562 GCA_037974385.1 Arnoldichthys spilopterus
TCTATCTATCTATCTATCTATCTATCTATCTATCTATCTATCTATCTATCTATCTATCCATCCATCTATCTATCTATTCTCAGTGCATGAAGATTAAGGACAATTGGGTGAATAAGTGCTGTAGCAGTACTCTCCCACACATGAGCACATCTGGTACAGTTCAAGATTGTTTACAAAAGATTAGAAGCTGGTACTAATGCTTCATGTGAATTAGCATAATAATGAGCCATTTTGAACCTTCTGAACAGCAGCTTAAGCTACAGCATGCAACATTAATCAGAAGACATTATCATATTGCCACTATGAAATCAGCTTGATGTGGACATTCTCTAAATTAGTTTGTCCAGTTTGTGTACCACTGAACAGACAAATACACACAAACACTTTGGTAATGTGCTACACCATACATATTTCAAACTATTGAAAGACTCTCTTCCTTTTCCCCTTTCTCTCACCTGTCCACTTGAGCTAAAACAATTTCCACATTATCCAAAATGTTGACAGCAAATACATTTTCAATTGTCAATGTTTTGTTTACATTTTCAAACCAGCATCCAACTTGGAGAGGGCAGCAGTGTCATCTATAGGTGTCAAATCTATGTGTGCATTTAGCAGAACAAAAAGAATGGTGTGGAAACATGAAATAATTTTTAAAAATGTGTAAATGAGTAGTCAGTAAAATTTAAGAACTGATGTTGCATACAAAAGGGGTATTTTCATATTGTGGTCATCCACAATGACATGAATTGATCTAAGGAAACATAGTTTATACCCAAACTTGTAAATAGTGGCTTTTCCCCCAAAAAAATAATTACAAAACTTTATCCAGTTACATTTTTTTTATTTCCCCAGTAACATTGTTAGATTTGTGTACATCTGTATAAGACTTGTCTGGTTTATTTGTTTATTTGTTTGTTTACATAAAGTTAATTTATGTGAAGATAATTTACCTCTTTCAGTGTTTCGAATTGTTGGTAATTACAAAAGAACCTTTTCTCTACTTTAGCCCTCTCCAAAACCAAACCAAATAAAGCAAAAAGGCTAAAATATTGATATTAAATATTTTGTCTGAACTGAACCATAGTTTTGCAGAGTCGTTCAGCAGTTTGGGTTTTTTTTTTTACAAGCATTGCATTTCCTTACTTTCACAGATAAAACTTAGATAAGTGTCATTGCCTGCAAATTTTAAAGCGCTTTGATGAATTGAGTGAGGAGTGAAAGTGACTCTTTGTCATTGTGAACACACTCAAGCACCACAACAAAATGTGACCTCTGCATTTAACCCATCACACGTGGAGCAGCTACCAACAGCGCCCAGGGAGCAGTGTAGTGGGACGGTACCTTGCTCAAGAGTACCTCAGTAGTGCCCGGGCTGGGACTCAAATCTGCGACCTTCCGGTCCCAAAGGCAGTGTCCTAACCACTAGGCCACCACTGCCCGAATAGAGTTCAGGATTGAGCAAATGAAAATGGAATAGTAATTGGGACTTTAATGCTTAGAACAGGTTTACTAAAGGCATTCATACTTAAACATTTAGTGGACACAGTAGTGTTGCCCCAAATATCAATATATTAATACATGTCAATTCCGCAGTATTGATACTATTCATGTCAAATGTGTTTTACTGTTAGGTCACCACATAGGTACAGGTGCTGGTGAGAGCTCCTGTTTTCAGTAGCACTGATACATTTATCAGTAAACTATCATTAAACTATCACCCTGGTATGTGTTTATTACTGGGTTAGCTCTATTCTTACTTAATAAGCTTTCCCATGCTGCTCTGACTGTAATGCTTTGTATGGGACACTGTAAGAAGTTTTGAACAGCTGCACTACCTCATTTAGTTTTGTATTACAGTAGAACGGCCTATTTTTCTGATAACAGAAGGTAGTCACTCTATTTAAATAATTGACTATAATAATTGAGAGTCTCAAGGTTGGGTTTTTTAAAATGAAAAAAATATTTGTCCTTTTTCAGAATTTAATGATTAACTTAATGATTCAGTGTATATGTTTATCTTGGAAGAAAAAGAGTCTTTTTGATATTTTCCTTTGGTATCAAAAAATGATATGAAATAATATATTTTGAAGCATCGCATCAAAGATGAAAATTTGAGAATTTTGGCAGCACTAACCCACACAACTGTAAAGCTGGAATGCAATCAGCCTACTGACCAAATTGAATCTTAGTGATTCCACTCACATGTTTCAGAAATCAGCACTTACTGAAGACATCAGTTGTTAGAATGTAAATGTGCATATAATTGTTGAAAGAGAGGATTTAAAAGCAGCAAATGAATGAATAAATGAATGAACGAATGAATAAATGAACAACATTTAATGCTATGAAAATTAAAATATCTGAGTAATAGTGGGCAAATGTAAAGGCTTATGACAGGGGGTACAGTTGTAAAATTATGTTAAATGCTGAGACTAAAAATTAGAAGTGTGTTGCTGTGAAATGCAATTCCAAAAACTGGATAAAATAATGCTGATGAAAAATCGTGGTTTGATATAGATCCATGTCAAATGGAATGCCACCCTCCCTGTAAAACCACAACCAGACTCAGCTTGCAATAATATGCTTCTGAAGCCAGAGATCCTTGCTAATTGCAATGCTGTCTCATGTGCCATTTTGACAGCTTTCTATTTGCTAGCACATTCCTTACTGACGTGTTCACAGTATCTGCAGTACTTTGCCTGTTTCTCATAGGTGTTATGTGTTAGCAGATGCCTAGGAAATCAACCATTCAGCCGTGAATATGTATGAATTCAACTCAGTTAACACACAGTCATGCCAACAGAGCGAACACTGCAAAAACAGCATGAGTTTGGTTTCTTTACCAGCTGTTTCTGTGAGTCTGTCTGTAGGCATTACCTGAGCTTATGTCTCACACAGCAGCCAAGTTTTTATGGGTGTGCATGAACCATGTTTACTTCGCTTTTGGGTAACCTTCAGGCAAGGACTCCTACACTGATTCATGATAATATTTATTATGAGCAGCTCAGGATAAACAAAAGTGACTAGGATTGAATGAAGATGGAAAAAATAGGGCAGGAAATTTTGCAGGTAGTGGGAGGTGGGGGGAGAAAGAGAGAGAGAGAATTAGTTCTTTACAACCAATCTCAGGCGGTGTTTGCTTAGTTTCAGTTGCGTCAGAGCCTCTGTCCTCTGGACTGCAGGTTGTCTTTTAAACAGCACCCTTCCAGAACCTGTGGTTGGGTCTCCTTCATTAACCATTTTAAGTGCACAGGCTGCTATTTGCTGACTCCCCCCATGGGAAAATGATCAGCCCTAATGAAATCTATTCCTGCTGCTCAGTCAATGGCACCTCCATTTGATTCAATCTGCTCTGTGAGCGGTGCTGAATCCCTTCACCCTGAGGACGACTGAAACACAAATCCTTCAAACTGCAACAGTACAATAAAAATGGAGGTGATACTTGGGTGCTAGTCCCCTATGAGAAACAAGAGGCAGGACAGCAGCAGCTTGAGTCTGAGATATAACAGTAAAGACTGCCATTTTTAGTTTAGCTTTTATTGTTCCTGAGAGATGACAGAGCTGCTCTCTACTATAACAGTACCCTCGATGCTTATGCCAGTGGCTTTAGTCCGGATTACAGCAGTGAACAATATCCCTCCAGACGTCCCCTGTCTGATTTCATGATTTCAATTCATCAGCGCTGTCTGAAAATGAGTCCACAGCCCTGCAGTGTAGACTTCTGTCAGAGAGTGAGTATAGGATACTCAGTGCCCTCCCCTCACCCCACAACCATTTACATGCACACTTCTTGCTGTAAGCTGTACAAGTAATTGTTAGGGACCTCTGATTTACAAGGGGTCCCAAGAGTACTTTTAAGCTTGTTTGTGTCAATCAAAACACTGGCAAAACATATATAATTAATGACTTTGCTTTCAAAAAGGAAGAAATGATGGGACTTAAAAAATACTTATGAACACAGTGTATTTGTTTTTTATTTTGTAGAACAAATCGACATTATTATGTTATATTATATTATATTATATTATATTATATTATATTATATTATATTATATTATATTATATTATATTAGATTCAATTCAATTCAATTCAATTTAATTCAATTAAAATAATATGACTGGTGTTGAAATGTAAAACAAATTGAATGTTACTAAGTGCCCCAAATATTCAGAAATGGCCCTGACTGTTTACATAATCACAGATACAAGCATCAATTCCACAAGACCATGTCTAAGTACTTCACTAGCCACTAATATTACATTAATGGTGTTTTTCACTTCAAACATAGACCTGAATGTCTTCCAATTACAACTAAGGTTTAATATTTTTACTTTTTATTTTCTAAAGACATTAATTATGGTGCATTTAGTTACAGTACAACGTACCCCAGAGTTTCAAGTTACAGCATGTTTATCCCTTTTATAAATTTCAGTGGGGAAACAAATATTTGTTTATCAGGCCAAACACTGGCTTATCACCAGTGGCACTTAGTTGTCAGCTCTGGCCCATTTGGCTTTGGCTCAGCTAGCAAGACTCTTGCAATTCGAGGAGACAGTACTGACCTTAGAGCGGTGCGCACACACAAGAAACATCTTCTTTCAACTCACTCAGAAACAGAGTATCCACTCCCTTCCACTAATGCATATGTTCCAACTGTGGCCCTAGAGCTCCCCTTCCCTGTACATTTTAGTATTTTTCTGCTGTAAAACCCCTACTTAAACCCAGGAAATGTTTATTAATTACCTAATTAATTCTTTCTAGCAGTTAAAGCAGCTCATTACAGAGAGCCTACATGGTCTCAGGCTTTCTGTTTCTGTTGATTGTGCAATAAAAACCTGGATTTGATGCTGTTCAAAAATATACAATTCAACACATAAATAAATATCCTTATATAAACTCATATACTAACTGAAGTATAAATGTTAAGTGAGGAAGGTGAGGGGATGTCTGCCATGTCTGTGTAGTGTCAGTATAGCCAAGACCCCACTAACAGAAACAATGCCAGGAACTCTGTGAGATGTAGGAATTAATATGTATAGGTTTTGCAATTATTATCTTATGATTTAGTGGGATATCATGACTTTTGTTCTGAACAATTATTAACAAATTTCTAGCTAGCAAGAACATTTTTTAGATGCAATTTTTTATCTACAACAGAGGACAGAGGATAGGCATGTGATGTCACATTAGGCAGAGTTCACTGTGGTTGCACAGAAGCATTAGCATTCACCTCAAATGCAGCAAAGAAAGTCACAAAGCCACAAGACCTAATTTAGAATGTAGCAGCGCATCTGGCCTTCAATACACCAGAATTCTCACACCACTTCACTGCTGTGAATCCTTCACTTGCTACCTGTGGACCATGATCCCCCCTTCTAAAAAAAGCTTGCTGTTTTCAAGACCCACCTATTCCAATAGCACTTAGGAGAATAACTTAATGGGCTCTATTCTGATTATCTAATGCAAAGCTTAAAGTGCAAGACATATTCAAATCCATTTCCTTTTTTGGCCACAGAAAAACCAGACTTTGTGTCAGTGCAAGTCACAAAAATGTTCTCCTAACACTCTTAAATATACTGAGAAGTGTGTCTTAACATGCAAGAAACTAATCAGAATGGCACATCACTTCAGCTGTACAAGGCAGGGACGCATGTCATGAGCAGTGGTGCACTGCTATTATAATGAAGCATTTACCAGCCAAACTGGATCAGTTTTCAGCAAGGAAAATACCTGCTTGTGTGCAAAGTGAACATCATTCATGGGAGCAGCACTTTTTGCTCCATTTAAGCATTTTCAAGTGCCAGTAGTGCACTTTCGAGCAAGTAACTGTGTTCATATTGAGTGCCATGCACCCTCACGTTACTAAAATGTGCCACTTACATTTCGCTCAGTAATACATCACTGACTTTAGACGAGGTTGCTGGTCAAGTCAAGTCAAATTTATTTCTTTAGCGCTTTTTACAACTGACTGTAAAAAGAAACTTTGGGAGGAATCAATGCTAAGATGGAGAACCCATCCTCCGCTGGTCAGCACCAGATACTAATAACAAACAAAAGAAAAGAAAAAAATATGATAATTATAATCTCAGTTCAAAGAGGTGGTAGCAGTCCCTTTTAGTCAGTTCAGTGGAGCATTGGGCTGTCCACATGATCTCTCCTTATTAGGAGTAAGTAGGTTAAAAGCTGTAAAAACTTCAACCAGAAATAGGGTATCATTTAAGCTGGTCCTGACAGCAGAACAGGATCACTGGTATCTCACAACAGAGTAGCTTAACACAAAGATAGAAATAGAGAGAGAGAAAAAGAGAGCAGGAGAAATTGATTGATTAGTAATGCTGAACATAGCAAATGATAAAGATACAATGTACATGTGGTCTGAGTGCAGGCAGGAGCCCCAGCAAGACTTGCTATGACAGCATAACTAAAGGGGAGAGCCGGAAGGAAGCACAGACATTATGGCATCCTGGGGCAAAAGCAGCCAGCCACTCAACCTTCAACAAACCTGAGTCAACACATCAGAGTGAGGGATGAAAGCATCCAAATATACCATTTTAAACAGAATACTCTTAAATATTGAGATTGTGCCTGAGTCCCAAAAATTATTGTGAAGACTATTTCATAACTGTGGGGCTTTACAAGAAAAGGCTCTGCCCCATGCTGTGACATTTGCAACATAAGGTAACAGCAAAAAGCCTGCACCGTACTGTGGTGCGAGAACATTTAGTGCTTTATAGGTCAATAACAGTATTTTAAATTCAATACAAAAGTTGTGTAATTGCGTTGGTGGAAAATGGGTGGGCTAATGACATAGCTTTACCTTAGCTCGCTAGATGGTAGCCGTGAGCTAAGCTAGGGCCAACTTGAGGCAACACCAGTAAAGGAAAGTTTACTGTGTACAGGGTAAGGGAATGAACCCCTGGAAGCAGGTGCGAGCTAACTAGCCACCCCAGCCGTATGTGGGAGCTTGCCCGAGCAAGTTACAGACCTCCTTGGTCCTAAGGGAGTACATGTATCGCTAGCTTGCGGTGCTCTAGGCATACGTTCGGCACACCAACCACCAGGGAGAAGAGAAAGGGTCTCTAGAAGCAGACATGGGCTCCTACTCGCTGTACCCCGGCCGTATTCGGGGGCCCGCCCAAGCTAGTCATGGACCTCCCAGGCCCTCTGCCCTATGGAGTCCATCTAGCGCTAGCTAGCGGCGCTCCAGGCTTATGGTCGGCACGCCTGCTAATAATTCTAGAGGCCTCAACTCGTGTTCGGTGCACTTATCCAAGAGCCAGGTAAAGGGGGCCATCCATGCCTCTAAGGGCTTTGGCCCAGGTGAAACACATAAGCATGATTGACATAACCATGGCGACGTGATTTTGGTTGACTAGCAACTCAACTAAATTCTAGGTTTACTGGTGTGAAGAACAGGCTTTCTTTGTAGACTATAAAGCACCAATGTATGTTGCATAAGAGCATCATAAGAGCATCATCCAAATTCTGTAAATTTAACTGAAAAATACAAAACAACACATCTAATCACATATAAAATGGGATGAACTGTTGTGCGATTGAATGTACAAATGGATCAACAAGAAATCTGAGTGATCACAGTAGAAAATATTTTGCATCACACCAGACATAACTGCAAACATAACTGCTCCTTAAGTCCTGCCATACATGTACAATGGGCTGTCAACACTGTCCCTGTATTCTTTGCAACTATTCAAGATTGCAATGGGTGCTCATTCATTCTCTAGCGTGTTTAACCCACACAAACAGCATTAGTGAGTGGCAGCTCCCATACTCCCATAAACTAATTACAATACATTTGTGGTTTGTTTTGTGTCCTGATTGTTTTGTGCATTGTGAAGCCTACTTTCCATTTTCTTTATGAACGAAGAACCTTGATGCTCACTGTATGCGCACAGCCACAGTCTTCTAGCCCTTTGCATATAAAACTATAGGTGTACTTTTGTGTTTGTATAAATGAAACAAACTATTCAGGATAAATTTGTGTGATCTTGGGAAGAGACTGTCGCACTAGCATTAGAAGGCAATAAGCCATGCCAGTCAATGTGTTTTAGCATGGATTAAACAAAACATGTTAAAAAGGCAACAAAATATCTATAGTCAAATACAAAAGTTTACATACCTCCAAGTAAAATTAGTTTTTGTAAGTGAAATACTGTATATTAAATATAGTTTTCAATAAAAATAAAAAAAAGTTGGATCAACCATGATTTAATGAACAATGGCAGGTTCCCTGTTACGTCCATACTAACAGGGAAAGGTTTGGTTCAGTTACAAAGAACTATACGTGAAAACACCCAGAGACAGCATCACTATCACTACCCATTCCATGGCAAGCTCACAGGCTTGGATGAATTGTGCTATGGCAAGAAGTGAGGTTGGCACTTGGAGCCGGCAGGCTGCTGAGACACTGGCACATCTTTGCCTGAGTGCCTCCCACACTGAAAGCCTGCAGAGCCACAAATCTGTTAACTCACAGTGGCTAGTATAAATGCCTCATGGAGCAGCCTGGTATCCCTTAGAAAAGGCTGCAAGAGAGTTTTTCATGAAAGGGAATGCCTTTTACACTGATGCCTCTTAGGTATTTCAGCAGAGATAGAGAATTGAGGGACAGAGTCCAATACATTTAGGTGTTCTCTT
The DNA here is from genome assembly GCA_037974385.1 of Arnoldichthys spilopterus. Lineage (NCBI taxonomy): Eukaryota > Metazoa > Chordata > Actinopteri > Characiformes > Lepidarchidae > Arnoldichthys > Arnoldichthys spilopterus. The sequence goes on from JBBPDA010038757.1 coordinate 8,660, forward strand.
TCTATTAACACTCTAATAATAACTGGTTGAAGCAGATTTGTTAGAGCAAGAAAATTGATCATTTAAACAGCTAGCATGGATTACTCAACTGACAGAAATGAGAGCAGGGGAACTATCAGATCATATTTGTGTAATGCATGTTGGGTATTGTAGTTGTAGAAAACTGCTGGATGGAAAATTTTAAAATAAAACAATATAATATTGTGAATTCTGTCAAACCAATAAAGCCAAGGGATGCCTCACTGCACTACAGAAAACTCATGCTTAGTAAAATAAACATGTTCTCTGCATGGGTAAGTATCCCACTGTACGAACTGTATGTCCTCAGGCAAAATTTCTCATTATTATATTATCATACACGTACATACATATTATTATCATACACGCCCCCCTCTGTTCCATGTGTCTTTGTTTGTGTTGGCCTTGTTGTCGTGTAGCCACGTCCCTGTCAGCTGTCTCGTTTGTATTCCCAGGTGTTATCAGTCTATGTTGAGTATTTATACCCCTGTTTGTCATGTCTTAGTCGCGTTTCGTTAACATCATTCTATGTTCATGCATTCACCGAGTTAGTTTCTTGTTAAATGTTTTCGGACCTTGGATTCCTGTTTTCTAGTTTTGTTTCGTGTTTAATGTTTTGTCTAGCGTTTACGATTAAATTCCTTCACTTCCTACAATCCTCCCCGAATTGCGCTTGTTTCCCTCAATCTCACAGAGCATTCCTGACAAAATAACATTACATAATAACAATAATAATAGTCATCAAAATCATCATCATCATCATCATCATTCCAGTCTCAGTTGCATTACATTTAAAATCTCATCTCATCATCAAAATCTCATGTTTCCAAAACTTCAAAGAATAAAATACTTGTGTCAAGCTGCTCTGAGATTTTATTTATTTCTTAAGACAATAAAAAGTTGGTCTTAAAAAATACTTTTTTTTCACTGAGTATTCTAAAGGGTCAGTTGAGGTTTTGCTTGTTCAACCATGTTTCTTTGGTAAGTCAAATGCTAATAAATAAGCAGGGAAAAAGCATGACTGGCTTTAGGCATAACTGTTCTTAGTTCATGCTGAACATCTCTGAATGTGATCATAAGACTGGGTAAATGAGTAAGACCCTTGTGTAAATATTGTGGCCTGCTCAGTTTAAAAAAGGAAGCCATTTACATCTCCATTATACTTTCATACATAAAGTAAAAAAAAATGTATATGCACACTACCACTGCATTCTTTTGCCTTCTTTTCCTCTTCATGCAAGGTTAAAAACCTTACTCTGCCATAAAGCAAGGGACATCTTTTTTGGCCAGATACATTGGGAGAGAGGGGCCCATTTCTGCCTCTCCCTGAGAACACAGCCAATTATATTATTGATGGCTTGTGGCAATACCTCTGCAAAGTGATGTAACATCAGTTTGAGAGTGGAGGAGGTATACATGAGTCAGGAGCTTAATATTGTACATAGAGCACTGGAAAAATAATTTGTAATCAGTTGCCTAAAAGAAAGTGGTGGCAGCCTTGCAAAGCAAGAATGCAACAAATGTTTGATGATATTTGATAAATTAAATAAATAAAATCATTGAAAAAGGGAAACTCCTTCAAATAACCAGCTTGTTTACCACCTTTTCGGAATTCACATACTTCTGGGGCAGACACACAGACACTTGTTTATGAAGCAAAATGCTATTTTGTCACCAGCAGCCTGTAGTTGCCAGCTTTCCACACCAGCCTCTCTGGATGATTTGTGAGACTCATTTCCAAACTAACTTAACAGTTTTGACTCCAGCTGCAGTCTAAATGCATCTCTCATTTCTCTGGATTGCTAACTAGCTTGGATGCTCCACATTGTGTTTGTTAAGTGGATGTAGGCTGGCTGCTGTCTGAAGCAACGTATTCAACTGAACATATCGAATTGAACTTTTCTACATCCAGTTAGAAAGCCTAAATAAAAGCAAAACAAACAAACAATTGAAATGTACACAATAATACAAAATAAATTCAAAACAAAATGAATTAATCATAATAGCAGTAACAACAACAATAGTAATAAGGTAATAATGTATTATTTAATTATTATTAGTAGTAGTACTGAAAATAATGTTTCCAAAATCACTATTTCTTCCAGTTAAGCATTAGTGTGAACATTTTCAGCTTATCTTATCCATCCATCCATTTTCTAAACTACTTCTTCCATTTCTGGTCGCTGGAAACCTGGAGCCATATCCAGCTGATTACGGGCCTAAGCTTGGGTTTACCCAGTACAGGAGGCCAACCCATCATAGGGCGCTATTCTTATTCATATATAAAACTAAAGATAATATATGACAGTAGCAGTAAGGGCTAAGATGATAATGGGCAATGGTGGCCTAGTGGTAAAGAACTTGCCCACATGATTGGAGCATCACAGGTTCAAGTCCCAGCCCAGGTACCACTAAGGTACCCTTGAGCAAGGTATCTTCCTGCTACATTGCTCACAGGGTGCTGTTGATAACGTCCCCTGCTCCACATGTGGATGAGTTTAATGCAGAGGTCACATTTCATTGTGGCGCACTTTGTGTAATGGGGTATTCACAATGACAAGAGGTCATTTTTTTAAATACATGTTTTTAAAAATTAATAAATGGGTTAAAAATACAGATAATTATAGTTTTTATTATTATTTAAAACCTTAAGTACATTGTAAATATATATTCTACATATTTTGAACAGTTTCCATTTGGACCAGAGGGGGGCAACAAAGCCAAAAGCCACTTCTCATCAAGTCTTGGAAATATCTTTCATATCAGAGCTTTTGGTTGCTTATAATAATAATATGCTCACTCCATGCTGCTGCAGCTCTGATGAGTTGGTTGATCTCTCAGTGTTGTCTGTTTAGCTTTGTCAGCAGCATTTTAACAGTTTCAAGTGCCAAGTAGCAGATGAGATTGGAGAGGTCACACATAAAAAAACCACAAAGGAAATACAATGGGATCTACTTATCTACATCATGGCCATTATCGATAATAATCAATAAATTGACAAGTGGCCCTGCAGTCCTAGGTGAAGTCCTAATGCTAAGCAATGCACTTGCCTTGCTTTAGGCAACACTTCGACTGAAGCTGGAAAATAACACAGAGCGGCAAAAACTGTGATGCATGTATGTCATTCAGCAATACAGATCCTACTACTATCTTACCAAGTGAGTAGCTGAACTAACTAAAAAGAAAGGAGATATAGAGGTGAGCTGTGTACATGTATTTTGTCGATTTGTCTGTTCTACTAAACATTACTTTTACTTGATGGGCCCACAAAAAATGTTATTGCTAATGTAGGTTTTACTGTACTCCTGAAGCATCCATGCATGCCTCCTTATTTTGAGGCTCATTAAACACTCAAGAGGCAAGAAGAGATACTTTATATACATGATATGCATTGTTTCAGCTGCAGTCCTGGGGGTAATTTATTTAAAACTATGATAGGATCTTAGAAATGCAACAAGTAAGACATTTAATATTCAATTTATAGATTCATGTTCATTAGACTATGCAGTCTTTTTGTATTGTTGACTGGCTGCCAGTTTGCCAGAGTGGCTCTCTCTTCTTTGCCTCAGGCACTTCAGCTGTCAGCCTTGCAGTTTTCCTCAGACACCATGTACCCATGATCAAAACAGAAAGTAAGAGAGAGAGAGTGTGAGTGAGAGAGAGAGAGAGAGAGAGAGAGAAAGAGAGAAGAAGGCAGAATGGAAATCAAGAATTCAGCAAATTGAGGAGGAAGAGAGTGACAGGCTTTTGTCAGCGGAGATGCAGAAGATGAAACCAACAAAAATGAGGTTTTGACATGTGATGGCAGTGGTGTAGATAATGTGAACCAAGGCTACAATTAAATGTATGTGCAGTGGCATTCTAGACCATTTTTTAAAGACATTATAGTCTGAAAGCCAGCTGAAGACATGGGTCCTGGCCACGTCATCTAGCATTGTGATCTGTGTCTTTGAAACTGTTGAGAAATTGATTGTTTTTATGTATTGTGAAATGTAAACACATGCTGCTCAGACTAATGTTTCTAAAAGGTAAGCAGGGAACGTCAAGGCAGCTGTGCATGTGACCAGTGTATGTCTTTTTATTGGTTATTGGTTTATTGGTGAATATGAATATACTTTATATGCACAGTATATTGATATACAGTACATAATTTGCTTATAATTGCAAAAACACAATTATATGTAAAATAATTTTTTTAACTACAGTTATGTCTTTTTTCCAGTGTGCATATGCACTAAAGCTCGTTAAGAAGCATTTGTGGCCACCAGTTCTTCTAGGCCCCACAGCAGCATCTGCTTGCACAGAAGCTGCCAATTTGAAGAAACACACCAATTACACCCACTGTCATCATAAACAATAATTTAGTTAGTTATATGTTTAGCTTTTTAATCAAAATACTTGCATTTCCCATTGAGAAAGAAACAGTTTTAGATATTTATATACCTTATACACCTTATAACACAAATGGTCCAAAAAAGCAGCAAAACAGCAATTGTTTAGATCTTACAGCCAAGTATTCTGTTTAAGAGATGATGACAGCTGTCAGGATTTCTGCTGAACAAGGTAACAGCAATCATATGGAGGTAAGTACAATGTGTAAAAAAAAATAAAAAATAAGTCCTGGTTTAGCAAATGCGTTTTCAAAATTATTAATCTGCAAATTCAAGCTCATTTTCATTAAAACATCAAAAGCAGATTCCATCATGGGTGAACACTAACAAGCTAATGCAAATCTTGTTTAGAACTGGTGGCTCAACAAGTCATTCCAATGTTTAATATGTCAAACCTAAAGGCAAACAAATAAACTTGCAGGAGGGAATTATCAGCAGCATTTAGCTACATGGGTATGACAGATTCATTGTTTGGTAAGGAAGGGTCTTGAACATTGTTTGTTGTTGTAGTCAGTAAATATTTTTGCCCTTTATCTGTATATTAAGTTTTTAAGACTTTTTACATTGTGTTTCTGGAAGAACATTGCCAAAAAAATAAGAAAGGCATATAAAGATGCAGAGCAGAACTCAAAAAGAAAGCAATGAAGAAAAGGGTACAAGCCCCTAATTCCAAAGATCATTATAGGGAGTGTAGGAGCCCTTGCTAGCTAAATGGATGAGCTCAGTGCGCTAACTGGCTACCAGAAGGACTAAAAAATTTAGAGAACATTTTAGACTCAAAAATTTCCATCCTCAGTTTTCAGACAATGAAGGGGTACAAAAACGTGAGGCTGAGCATTATAAAGAAATAACTAATTACATGTCGTTGTGAACACACCACAGAACAAAACACAGTGCACCACAAAGTATTTTGACTTCTGCATTTAACCTATTCATGTAGGAGCAGTGGGCAGCACCCAGGGAGCAGTGTTTGGGGACGTATCTTGCTCATGGGTAACTCAGTGGTACTGGGTACCAGTCTGAGATTTGAACCAAGACCTTCAGGTGACAGGGGCATCTCCCTAACTGTTACATCACCACTTAATGAACCATTGCTCTCTTAATAAACAACTAGCTGGTTGGGCTAGTCCCTATTATTTGCCATGGAAATTTGTGCTCATCATTGAGGTTATTGTCTGTACTCCACTTGCTGTTAACCCAGAAGTCACACATTGTACAGTTCCAACAATACAGATTTGGCATCCAAACATTTTTATTCATATTTCTGGTGATTTCAGTCATGCACCACCGTACATCACACTGCCTAATTTTTATCAGTTTGTTGACTGTCTAGCCAGGGGGAACAGAAAACTGGACCTTTTGTATGCAAATATAATGGATGCATATAGATCATCTGCTCTAACCCTGCTTAGAAGGTTACATACAGATAGATAGATAGATAGATAGATAGATAGATAGATAGATAGATAGATAGATAGATAGATAGATAGATAG